>CM046305.1:26273579-26450140 GCA_025267735.1 Mactra quadrangularis
TTCTTTATCTTATATTGTACGTTCATGTGGCAATGGTCCAAAGTTTGGTGCAACAAGTTGAATAAACGATGACGTAACTACGCCGTTTTTAGTTTTATAGCTTTCAGACTTGTTAGATATCACTTTATGTGTACTTAAACTTCTACAGTAAAATCTTGATATTTTGGTCTTTATGTCATTACCTTGTAATAGTTTCAGTCTAGGACTGCATATTTAAAACGATGTATCGCGATAGTATCGTATGTGTCGTACCGCATCGGAAACCTGAAACCGATATTAAATTCCCGATATTTAAAGGGGGATTACTCTTACAAAAAGTTCTATAAAAACGTCAGCATGAATTCGCCTTGAAGACCCTTTAAAAATATGATCTGAACGATCTTTCTATTTATGTCATACATGTATTTATCCAATATAAAATATATTCACATTTATGGTGGCATATTTCTGCCACCCTTTGAATACATCATTAACTTGTTAATTAAGTGGTTTATTAGTTTCGTAACTAGTTTTTTTTTTAATTTAATGATCAAGTTGAAATAAATGCAAGTTAATGTAAAGTGGTAAACTAATTACTGTAACTAGTTAACCACTTAATTAACTTGTTAGTTAGATGGTTAACTAGTTACGTTTCTAGTTTACATTTTTTAAATAACGTGTTAATTAAGTGATATTTAGTTACGATAACTAGATAACTACTTACAAGTTAGCGACATTAGCATTGGGTCATATTTTCCAAAGACTTCGCCTAGTGTCTGCGATGACTAAAGCGTGACTATGTATCAATACAATAGTGCAAAACAATGTTATTTATAGATAAGTGATAACATGTTACTTATGTAGTTATATGGGGGCAGAAATATGCCACCATACATAGTTGCTGGTTTATCAATTCACTTCAGACAAAAATTTTAAAGTAAATACATATCATTTGGGTCGCAAAAATATAACATGTCGGGACTGTTGAAATGCGACTCTTATCGCATCGAAACTTGCTTCAATATTTACATATGCAACTACACGTTCTTCTGTCAACAAATTGACAATGCTTTAAAGGTGCGCTAAGAAAGATAGGGTTTCATCAGAGAAGTGTCAGTATAAAGTAGGAAGACACACTGTACTTAGAGTTAGGGGAAAATGTCAAATACATAAGATAAGAATAAAAGAAATAAGTATTATAGAACGTGTATCCAGCAACCTCTTGTCAATATGGCAGGACCTGTTCAGCTACCGCGGCGGTGCCGCAGGGTGCGAACTCCCGCTGACATAGCACGAGTCAATCACTTGAATATGTTTGTTGCTGGATGAAAGATCCCACGTAATTAAATCGTCAATTTAGTGAGCCCAATATTGATACGCAGTCATTGTAAAAATATGAAGTATCGTATGGTTTATTTTGGGTACTTCGTCATCAAGTCTTGAGTCGATGAACTAACGTCTTCATTTCAAGCGTATTTTGAAATAGGGGTTTTACTGTAGTCCTGTCTTAAACAAATCCCATCGAATCATGAACAAAGTAATGACAGTAACTGTTCTTGAACTTTTAATGTACCAGTTTAATGCTACAATAATAGAACATAAAACATATGTTTTGCCTACGTTGTTTTTTATATTGCTTAATAAATATAAACATCTGTTGAACACGGTTCATTGTACCCATGAAAAGTGCATTCGTTCTGATTCCAAGAATGCATCTAATGTTCCAATTGAACTCTTTGAGCATGTATAACGAGCTGATTTTTTGCAATAATAACAAGAACGATGTAATTTACAAAATCCGGTTCTGGAAAATTCCGGATTTTTTAATTATGATTTTCGTGGTTAAAATTTTGTAATTCAAGCTCAAAACAACCTATTAAGTATGGAAATGTGTTGAATCGATTGTACTATTTGTCTGGTCACAAAGGGTGTTGGGAATTCTTCAGTCTAAACTGTATCGACTACCATGTTACATACAATACCATTTATTGAATGAGACAATAAGAATGTTTTACCATCAAACAAAAAGAAACATACATGTACACAAAATACAATACAAGGAATAAATCAGTAGTTGTATGTGAGTATTAGAACCTCAGGTTTAGCAGGAACTAGGGAGTTGTTTTGTGTCATAATTTTAATTTCTTCGACTTGTTAGTTTATATGCGTGTTATGTACTTAAACATGCATAACATCTTTTTTTTCTGTTTCAAACTTGCTTGAAGCAAGGTCAGTCCTTGTAGTTCATGTTCTAAAAATACTCATTCACATAGAAACTCTTTTGTTGCGATTATTAAATAACTCGTTCTAAAACACTCTTTTATTCGTGTTGGCATGTCATGCAAGCTCATGATTGTTTATTCTACACCAATATATAGACTACTGCCTGTTATTTCTTGGATATTATTGAGACAAAATATGCCAGTGTAAAGCACTCAGCTCACTTTCAGTACATTTGTACTCACTTGTTCTAAAAAAAAGACAAAACGTTTAAGTTAAATCAATAGTACATGCCCTTACTCAGAACATACTCTCGTCTTAAAGTATTATCGCTTATTTTATGTACTGTTAAGGGAAAGCAATAACAGACGACCTTACTAGCTTTTAAAACAACACAAACAATGTCAAAGTGACATATTTTGTCTCCAAGTTGAATGTTTCATCGATATTTTACCTTTTAGATATTTTGCCTTTCTAGACAAACTTTATTTGTATTTTCCTGGTAAATGTTTCTATGACATAATTGGAAAACTAGGATAAATATGCGGGAAGTTGAATTGAAGTCAAACATTGTAGCAGGCGATAGTTCTGTGTGACATGGTTAAATCTATTAAAACAATATTTGTTTTCAATCATCTCTTAGTGCTCATGCACTGGCTTCATTAGGAACACCTCGACCTTTCATTAATGAATATTCTCGGAAGGATTCGTGGGGGTCTATCCTGGTGGCTTAGGTTTTTATTATACCTATGCGAGGCGAAGCACGTAACAGTTATGCAAAATAGTTCTGAAATGGCGTCTTAATATGTCCGAGGTTGTTCGTAGGGAATGGCCGAGGAGTTCCGAATGGCTCTGGCTTAACAAACAAAAAAGCACGTGACCTGATTATGATAATAACTTTGTTATTGTATCCAGGCAGAATTATATACTGAAAGTCTGATGTTAATTCTAATTACATGTATACTTTAATGTATTCGATCAAGTTAAGTAGATGTTGCCCCGGGAAAACTTATAAGTGCTTATTGATTGCTGTAGGTTGGTACATCTTGCTTCGGTAAACATCGTATATTTTCGTAGCCTTAGCAAGATATGACTTATTCCATATAAGTCGAAGCAAACTAGCTTAGATGTTCTAATTGGTTGTGATGTTTTGTTTAAACTATTTAAGTTATCTGATTGGCTAAACTGCGAACGTGATCTGATTGGTTGAAGTACGCATGTAGTCTGATTGGTTAAACTACGCACGTGATATGATTGATTGAACTAAGCACGTGATCTGATTGGATCATTAATCTAATAAGAAGTTGTATTGTCCAGACATCTTATAGAGTTTACAGTTACCTATTTCGTAGACGTTAAGACAGACGATAATCAAATAAAGACCCGGATGAACGAGCACCCTTTGACATCTTGTATAATTTATTTTATGATAATATCTACCTATACTATTTATTGTGTCCATAAGTATATCTTTACTCTACACAGTAATTTGCTTATTGCCGTATCTCAAAACAGCCACCACTTCATTTAACCTTCAAAATGACTCTCCTTACAAAATATTCCCTTTTTAACAAGTCCATCAGTAACTTACCCCATATTTAACATTATCCTCTGGAACAAACCCCATCTGTAGCCGTTGAAGGTCCCGTTTTAACATGACCCTCTGTAACAAACTCCTCACTTACAAGCCTTTCTATAACAAACCCCTTTGCAACCAATCCCTATGTAAAAACCCCAGTTGCGATTGTTTCATGTTCGAATATGGATTTCTAACAGAATATTTTGTACTAATTGTTCGTACTCTATGCACCAACCCTTGCACAAGTCTCTACGGAAATACTCGATGTTTCACGATGTTTTATTACAATGAAAATTGGTAATTCCCGATCTTATACGATTCTGGATAATTGCTTGGTTTTGTATGATACGGAAATACTCGAAGTTTCACGATGTTTTATTACAATGAAGATTGGTAATTCCCGATGATATGCGATTCTGGATAATTGCTCGGTTTTTGTATGATACGGAAAACCCCGATGTTTTACGGTCTTCTGCATCATTTTGTTTCTGATCGACGCTGAAGATGAAAATTGTGAAGCACTTTATTTCTGCCCTGAAGAACTTAAATATATCTAATTATTTTATCTATTAAGTGTATAATCATGTCAATTGTGTTTACTAGGGATTTAATGGAAATGTGTAATTGTTTATAAAAAAGTCTCTTTTGAAGTAAACAAAATGTTTTCTCCTTTTTCTCCAAACAAAATCGTGTAAACATCATGACGTATGCACCCAATGATCTTCAGGAAAATTTTCCAGTTATTATCGGTATTGTACAGGATGAACTCAGTGTTTTCCAAAATCTTAGGAAAAACAATAATTTGTTGCCTTTAATGTCTCGACGTCACGGATTGGCAATTTAGATATTGAACGAAATAGCTTTCATTCGGAACATCTCGGCGGATAAGGTCGCTGTGTTGTTTGAGGGATAATTGGCACGTCTTGTTGATCTTCGGTCAACGTCACACGCCTTCTGATTAAATCAAGTTTATATTTAGAACATAATCAAAAATGGGTTTATTTTGTGTTCACTGGAACCTCGGTTAACGACCACCCGATTAAAAAACCACCCCGCTAATAAGACCGATTTTGAAAAAAATGGTTTTTTTTGTTCTGTAAGTAGTGGTCTTTAACTCAGAAATTTAGACCGCCCCGTTACTCTGTAATACGACCATTTTTGCAGACGAAACGCTTAAAATGCGTGCACTTTTTACATAAGGAGTAAAATGTTTGATTTTTCTATGTGTTAATCGTACTATCTTTTGTAAGTCGGCCCGGGTAGCTCAGATTAGTGCTTGTCTGATTGTCAATCAAACTGTCGTGGCTTCATTGGTCCCAAGTGAGACCTGTATACCTAAGTTAAGTTCCATAGTGAAGTATTAGATACGGCCAATCTTTTCTTACCGCTGTATCAAGATAGGCAAGTTTTTACTTCTGGCGGAGGTAATTCTAAGTACTGATTGAAAAGTCCAAGGTCTAGTGAACTAAGCGTCTCCAGAACAGCAACAGCAAGTTGGAAGACTGACCGCCGTGATATGATTTACCTTTGTCGCGATGTCATGGTTATTAGTATGTTTAATATATACGCGGTAGCAGGTCGTTGGTCCCAAATTGTTGTAACTAAAAAACCAAATAATTTTGTTTGTTGTTTATTATGGAAGTAATGACCTATCGGAGGTGATGGTTATTAAGGGAATGATTATTTAAAAAAAAACACGAAAATACATAACGATTTTGTCTTCATGTGTCGCACCATATTCTGTGCGTACCAAATCGCCGATTTGTGCGATGTGTTGTGTGGCTTATTATAGAGATGTGACATTGTCTATGTCTAGAATGTTCATGGTGGGTTCGTCCACATGTTGACCAGAAATTTTAACAGCTGTTTTAACTTGCGTATTGCATGGACTGTTCCTTAGTGCATATAGTGTCTATATAATACATAGATTTTCATCGAAAAAGCGGTTTTAAACCCACAAGTATCTCTTTCCTTAAAATGTCTGAGGAGAGAAGTTCAAAATTAGCTATGCTATCTCTTCAATCCTCAATTTTTTTCATGTTTATACTATTGTATATGTACTTATTTGATAAATAAATATTGTTTAAACTAAACTAATACATAGATTTGAAAAAGTCACGTGATCACACTGTATCTGTCTTGACCAGGTTTTGTAGGTTGTATACTAATTAAGTTTTGTATTACAATTTGTTCTTTATGAGATATAGCCATCATGCGAATTAGTACTGAGTTTCATTAAGATTATGTCCGTTTATATGATTACATAATAATTACATAAAACAGTCTAGGAATTAAGCGGCTGTTCGGTTTTCTTGGACAACCTTTTATCAGTTCGTTCAACCATTTTTTTTTTTGGGGGGGAGGGGGTGGTGGTGGGTGGTAACATAGAATCTCTTGAAAATGATGCTGGCTAATAAAAATATTACAGGCGATCGGACTTCCCTATTCCATTAAAGATACTGTTTAACGTGGACCGAGACCGTGCTTGCCGCCTTTGACTAAAATGTTTTTTTTGCGGGCATCCAGTTTATACCCTAGACTGTTGTAATTCAGTCGTCATATATGCAAGGTATATTATCCTGTATTTGATTAATTATATTTTTAATTTTTTTTGTATTAATAATTTTTCAACGACAATAACTCTCTATTCATATTAATGTTATTTTTACTTATATTTTTATAAATAAGGATTAATTCTGACTAACATTTTCTCTTTGCATCTATGAAAAGATTTAATAAGATCCTATGACGCCATGACATGGTTGTCATGGAAACGTTGTTGTTGTCGTTGAAATGTCAACATCACCGGACTGGTTCTATCAATGAAAAATATCACATTTTACTTTCATATACAGTATTACCACTCTTAAACAACACCCACTAGGAGGGACTGAAGTGTGTGGCTGTTCAGAGGTTGTTGCTCTGCAGAGGTTAAATGCAATTTAAATTACATCCATGGGAAATATTATAAGCTGTTGTTGCCCAGTGGATTTTTTCTGCACAGGGCCTCTCTGCGGAGTTCACACTGTAGCATGAAGAAAGATATTGAACCGTTTTATTTTTGCTATATTAATACCTGACGACTGTAATGAGAGGATAGGTCTTTAATATTAAGACTCAGCAAGACTTCTGGAATATTATGGCATATAAAAGGACGTGCGTCACAGACAGGTTGCTAATGTAATCCGCTTTACGGAAACAAAGCTTTTGTGAAAATCTGATGTAAAGTACAAATTGATTGCCTATAGCTGGAAACTTAATGACAATGAACATGTTGTTTTGTTGTTTTTCTCTAAGACTTGTAAAACAATATTGAGATTTATCCAAAGAGCTTGATTAACACCGTGGGTGATATTGATTAAATCATGAATATTTCGACTGATAAATAAACAATGATTAGTTTCCGATGATTCTTACAGCTCTTTAAAAATCTCAGTCGAGGCGGAATTCCTAAAATTTTCGTCTTGAAACTGTGGCTTTGTGATGTCATAGTCACGTGGTTTTGTCACTGTGATTACCGCTCCCAAAATGTTTCTACTAACCATGGCAGCTTTTAGGTCTGTCTTACATCATATTTCCGTATCTAGAAGATATTTAATCCCTCCGGACATAAACCGTTTTTTTCACCTTGAATCAACCATGCTGTTATCAAAAACATAAAGATGTTTTCTTTGAAATATGGTGATTTGCTATGCTTAATGTACAGAAATCGTCTAATATGTATGTCTGGGTCAGCTCAACAGGATTATAGCTATGTTGACTTGTTTTGTGGTTGTGTTTAAAATTCCGTTCTCGTACATTTAAGGTTTGGTATTTTTTCTTTCTGGAAATCTTAAAATCTCTAATATAATTACATGTATGTAAATGAACTTTGAAACGTCTGGTGTATCAGAATAAGAACAATTAACCAATTTTGATATCACTTGATCGCTACTGATCGAGGGGTCGTAAGTTCGAGTCGCGGACGGTGTATACTTTTATGGAGCTTAGTCATAAAATAATTCCAACTGCCATTCTCTCTCCTACTACTGATTATAAATCATGTTGGGCATTTGTCAGGCACTGATGGAAGTATGCGCATAGTGACTGGTTAACAGCTAAATCAAGCGAATTAACCTTTCTAGGAACGGCGAGTAAGTTGACTAACCATCGTAATATAAACAATACAACGTTAAACCAACCACAGACAATGAACGCAATGTACTCACGGTGAGCTGTTTTGCGTGGTTAGTCCGGCGTCCGCACGTGCGACCTACCGTCCGTCCGTCCGTCCGTCCGTCTGTCAATAAACTCTTGAAATATTCTTTAAAAATATAAGGCATAAAAAGTGTATTATTGGTTTAAAATTTGATGTATGGATTTTAGTGGTGTATGATTAATAAAGAATATGTACCCAGGTAGAATAGTAAAATAGGTATTGCGGTTAAGTTAAAGTGCTTAAACCGTTTTAATAACTTAAGAATTGTATTATGGTGACAATCACCTGTTCTGACCTTATGTTATGAATACCATGTAACCCACGGCCCAGACATTTGTTTGCGTAAGGATATTCTATATTTAACTGTCTGGCCTTCTTATAGAGGACTATTTTTATTACTTCTATATGTCTGGTCGGTAAATGTCAAAGTCTGTCTTGAAATACATGACAAGATTTACTTTACTGGTGTATATAAGAATCTTTGAAGCCTGTGATACGTTGGTTGACCTATGGTCACATTTCTTCCGATAATATTGTGGTGCCAGTGTGAAAGTGGTGCACCTTAGAACCTTGTTAAAACCCTCAGTGGCAATTATTTTACCACTGTCCCTTCGAAGGCGAAAACCCCTAAGGGTCTTGTTTTTGTTATTTGTTAGTTGCGTTCCTTTAAAAAATATCACTCTTTGCTTTTTTCGTTGACTGATACTTGCCTGTGATTTTGACAGTTGATGTTCCTGATATGTTTGCTTTCACCTTTCAATTCAGTATATTATTACGGTTTAAGTTGAAAATCGGTCAAAACACCATTGGCCTTCATTTACGAACAGTTATTCCTGACCAGAGTTCGTAACATTCCATGGTTTATCTCCAATCATCCGTGGTTGTTGATTCACTTCGAAAAGCTTGTTTGAACTACTTCTTTATCTGTTTTACATTTTGTATTCATGTTCTGCTAATTACCATATAAATATTTATATTTTATTCCACTTATACTAGCTTGTTAATATGTATACAATATTTCATATATCAGATGATTTATAGTCCCAACTTGTAATTTACATTGATGAATGTAATGTCGCCAGCTGACGACAGAAAAGCACATTAAATTTTGTGCTTAATTGTTAGAGTTGTTATTTGCCTTTTTTGCACTTGTTAAAAGGCTCTCCACAGATAGCCGCACAGAAAATGCAAAGCTTGGTATGGTTGATGCAATTTGTGCAGCAATTGTCTATGATGACCATCATCACTCATGTCTTTTACTTGGAGCATTTTTTTTCGGTTAAAAAATAGTTATAGCAAAATACAAAGTGATATCTGTGACGTATGATAACAGCACCCTCATATAATACAATCTATGTATATCAACATATGTTACAATTTAGATATCATTTGAATTCATTAAATTAGTTAAAAGTAGTTCAGTTACCGGCGACGGCGGAGATAGTAGTGTTTTCTTATAATTTTATTTTGATATAGATTTTAAAATAATATTTCTGAATTTATTCACTTCTTTCTGTCTTTGAACGGCTCGTATTTTGTTGAATTGACACGCTGAATAATATATATCCTGTTTATAAAAGCCAGTAAACCTTTGTCGGTCATAATAATGTTTTGTATTGTGCAGCAATTAAGGTTCATTCAACATAACTGGTTTTGTCGGTCATGTACTTAACGCGACAGTATCTTATAACATTTGTAGTCTTGTACTTTAGATTTAATAATGGTATTAAATGTTGATAAAATCTATTAAATATAGTCAAATCTTGTGGCAAGGACTAATAATTAGTAAATTTAACGAAATATCTCTCTATTTTAATAGATGTTTTTGCATTCCTATTTATTTGAGCTCGATTGTGAAACAAGTTCTTACAACTTAGATTAATCGTTCTCGAGTCGGCTTCCTGGTCCCCCAGTACTGAGCTAGTGAGATTAATTTTCTTGCTCAAGGAAATACCGGGGGAAAATTTGGATAGGATTTGAACCAACACATACCTTGCTATCCAAGGGAAATAACTAGGTGGGTGTAAGGATGTGGTTTGATTATAATTTACTGACTGGTTAAAATTGATTTCTCCCAATATAAGTGGACGAGACATTTTTCCATAATGTTTAAAATATACGAAGTTTTGTTATATCGGATTGTACTGTAGTTAGGCACTGAATACTTGAAAATTAAAAATAACAAGGTGACAACCGGTCGTTGTTGTATCATAACCTTTAGCCCTGGTTAAAAACTTAAGATTAAATACTTATATAAATACTAATAATATATATAACCATAGACGATCGGTACGTTTCTGAGTCCAAGACGCATTATAGTAGAAACAGTACAACGCCTGGACTGACAGTACTGTCCCGTGTTCTCAACTGTCCAGTTTTCTCAATGTGACGCATAACTTAATGATATTATCTGGACCAAATATTTTGTGCATTTTTCTCAACTTTTCACAGCGTGCCAAGTTCTCAGTTTCTACTGTATATACATGCATTGTGTTTTGACTCGGAACCGAGCCGGCCGCCTATGTATATAAACGCACATGGCAAAAACATTCGCCTGTAAATATTCTAGTAGCCTAATGACCTGGAATAAGAGGTGATATTGTAGCGGTCGTGATTATGAAGAGCTTAACTTCTAAATTATAAATGCTATTCTAAAACTTAGTTTATATTGTACTCGAGATTCGAATATATAACAATTATTTATTCGGTTTCAAACACCAGCATAATCATAAACAATGTTTTTGTTTCTATATATAAATCAGTTTACATCCGGGGAAATATATTAATTATGTAGATTCATGACAGCTTGCAAACTAAATGAGTAATACAGAAAACCAAGCAACAAGTATTTTTGCCACAACAATTACACGCTTAACCGATTTACAATCATATAATTCAGATGTTGCGCATTTAAGCATTTAAACTTGTTAATCCAAGGTTGCAATCACTTCGACGTGGTCTACTTATATCACCTCAGCGTTTTCCAAAAACTGATACGCAAAATAAACAGCAAGCAGGTAAAAGAAAACTGACAGCGTAAAACGCGCAGACGATGTATTGAATGCGTGAATAACGGTCGTTGAACTACAGCTATCTAGGTCTCCGTGACCTCACGCGGTGTGAACGATCGCTACGCGCTCTCGATCTATACCACATTGCAGACGATATTTTCTCGTTAGATGTCGAAGATAGAGTGTTTTAAAGCAGGCTTATACGAATTTTATTGATCCTTACAAAATATAGTGTTGTTGATTATTGTGTTATAACAGTAATTTAAATGAAATGTTGAATTATCAGGGTACGAAATTTGGAA
Organism: Mactra quadrangularis; assembly: GCA_025267735.1. Taxonomy (NCBI): domain Eukaryota; kingdom Metazoa; phylum Mollusca; class Bivalvia; order Venerida; family Mactridae; genus Mactra; species Mactra quadrangularis. The sequence continues at coordinate 26,284,869 of CM046305.1, forward strand.
TTTTATTGTGTTTTAAGTAATTCTTGTGTTTTCACACTTACGTCTGAAGTACCAGGTTAGTCTAACTGTATTTTCTAAATATTCGTGAACTTTTTGAACCCATTATATTCAAAATAATAAGTAGTGCGTAGTAATAAAACCTTAAGATTTTTAAAAAGATTTTTATTCTAAAATATGCGTTTGAATAAAATTTCATATGGAGTTGATCACTACCTCTTAAAGGTACTCATTCACATATTTCTACTTAAATGTCAACTTTTTCTGAAACTATCTAAATTGTATCCAAACATTTTTGAAGAAGGAAATTAGTGTTTCGATAATGGCAATTCCAGTGCAAATTGTCATACAACTACAAATGATGGTGTTTTATGTAGTAAAAATATATATGTAGTAAAATATATTGTCTCGGTATAGACAATTTTAGTGCATTTTTGTGACTTTAATTGTATATTTCTTGCAATCTATTGGTCAATTTGTCTTAAAAATATTAATAATTATTTTGTGGACTCAATTACAGACACTGAACAGTATTTTCAAAATATAGAAAAATCTTAACCAAGTCAGTGAACTAGTACATTTAAATTTTATTCATAGTTATATGAAAATTACATTTTTCTTTTATTAAAAGAATCTTAATTTTATTAAATAAACGGAACGTTATTTTACAGTTCGATATAAATTTTCATCTCCTCAGTGTGGATATACTGTTTTAATCAATTTAGATTTAAAACCACCATTTTGATTGATGTGTCATTAACTCAAGTCTTGAGCCAAGTGATGAATGCAATATCCCAGACGTAAACAAAGCTCTATCATGCATAATTTATTGCTCCGGGAACCAGTCCTAACATTGTAATGCGCAATTAACTTTACCCCATCTTTAAGAGATATTTCAAAGAATTTTTAGCTCTTATGTAGAGACGAGCGATCATAAATAACATAAAACTGCGCTAATTTGATTAGAAAATGTTTTGATTTTATTTCATGGAATGTTGATGCATTTTACGATGTAAAACTCATATATTTGAATTCTAAATCACGTTAGTTCGATAAGAAGTCTTCGTTATTTCTTAAGATTTAATAGGCGCTCAGCTGTGTAGGCGTAAATGTTTGAATAATTCATTTGGAAGTGAAAATGTCAATGTCTGAAGCCGATGCTCTTTAAGTCTAGCACAACTAATATCTTACGACAAATATAGTCGCAAGTTCTATTAAGAAAGTGGCCGCAAGAATTTACTTATTCAAGACGTAAGAAGGAACTGTTCAGCGTCTCTCACAGGTTTTGATTAATTTTATATTTTAATATGACCCATCAGTGTCTATGATTTTGTTGGGGGAAATGAATTCTTAATGCTAATATTTGAAGCAAAAACTGACCTATGAGACATATAACTATATAAGACACAAAAACGCACTACTAATATATTATTTTATACAATACATTGCCATCTTTTTTTCAGTTGCTTGTCAAATAAAATTGGCATAATCAGAACACAGATTTTTTGCTTCCAAAAATGTTTCTATACAATATTTTTGAGTTTTATTGAAGTCGAAATCTGTGAACGAGCAGTTTTAAAGCTTAATTTTGATATTATAGAAAAAGTTGAATAGTTGACAATTGTCAAAAATTTCCAAACATTTCATTGTCTTGGCTGTCATAAAATATCTTCGTAGTTTTTTTCTGGTCATTGCTATAAACAGAAAACAGGTCACAACCAAAGTTACTTTTTGTAGAAGCCAAATTTTTGTGCGCCAAAACATCTTGCAGAATATGAAATTTTGATATTATTTTGTGATTTTAACATTAAATTTACGTGAAAAAAACAACAACAAAATATCGGCACCAATTAAGCGTAAAAAACTCAACAAATCTTAGTCTACTCGGTGTTTACTTACTAATTTCAATGTATTCCTAATATATATATGCTATAAATATTCCGAAATAAACACACGTTGTATGTATAAAAATAACGTAAACAATTCTTTATTTAGTTTATGATACTTTCATTTGACAGGCAATTAAATAAGATATCAAAAATAGCACATTTTGTCAGGATGACCTTTACTGACATTTTAAATGGATGTAATATAGGTTAATGTATTCTTTAATTACATATGAAAATGTAAATGTATAAAGTTCTATCGTCAGTTATTATACCTTACAAAAAGGGCTTCCTTTTACGGTCCAGTTTATGTTATACAGCTGACTGGTCGGTCACTTTTAGACCAGGAGGCCCTCAGTACCATCTTGCACCACCATCCCACACTTGACAATCCTGTAACTTGCATTTATTTTGTTTATATTTATAACGGCTAATTCGTAACTTTTGAAATTGTACCATCATGTTGTATTTATGTTAAAATTTGTTCACATGCTTTTACTCTGAAATAAAAGATATGTTCTGTTCTGTTCTGTTCTGTTCTGTTCTGTTCTGTTCTGTTCTGTTCTGTTCTGTTCTGTTCTGTTCTGTTCTGTTCTGTTCTGTATTGTTCTGTATTGTTCTGTTGTGTGTGCTATTTCTTAATTATTGTATGGAGCTGAAAGAATCGAGGGCCATTGTATAAATAATTAAAATCGCGACGTAGAATTTTGTTTTGATATCTTGGAAGTTTGAAGAAGTATATAATAATTTCAATTATAGTTCTGTTGATACGATGTCATAGTATCTTTCTATAGCGATAAATGTTCACCGTTTTATATCTTTTAACTTAGCGTGTTGATAAAAAATATAGGTAAAGATGTTTAAACGGTTAAATTTGCTAGTTAAACGATTTTTATTGATACTTGCGGTTGATCTGTTTACTGAAGTTTTCATTGAAAACATTAACTAATGTGAATAATTTGTGGTTTTTGTGATTATAAACATTTCTGATGTTTAAGCGAAACATTATATTTTGACTTTAAAAGATGTGGTAGTTAAAAACATGTATATTTAATTAAACGAAGTGATCAACTCAGTGTTAATGTAGTTTGAAAGATATAATGTTCATTGAACGTTTTAACATTGTTAAAATAAACATTATACTATTTAGTATCGTTATTTAATTAACCATTCTCGTTTCTTGTAATTAATCAAATTGGGTTTTGTGTAAATTTTGATAATTATTTAACTTCTTGATTGTAGTTAAGTTCTTTCGCACTCCACAATACTGTGCACATTTTCACAAAAATCTTACGAAAAAAGTTATCGTAAGTCAGTTTCCTAATTTTGCAGTTCAAAGTCAGAAGGATAATAAACATAACTATGGTATACAATATTCTACATAATTCAATAATAATTGGAATTTTTTGGCCAAAAACCGATTATATTTACTATTATTATTGTTTCTTGCTTTTGACTTACGATGTTGTTTTTTCCATATGATTACTAGTGCTTTCGCGCGAGCTTTTTAATAAGTACATAAAACGGTGCCTATGTTTTATTCTTAGATAAAATATAACAGAGGTATGTTAAGTTCATGCTTGTGTATAAACAAGTTTTATAACCAATGGGGTAAATTATAACGACAGCGTATGTTTATTAATTAATATATTAATAGATGAAAACACGCGTGTCTTACAACCCGTTTAGTAATAAAACTCCGAACTGTTATGATTATTACAAAAGGGGTTATTACAGGAGCCCATGAGTATGTTTTTATGTTTCTTATATCATTCTCGTTCCCAGAACGAGAATGCTTTTATATTAGTGTTTACAGATTTTCTCAAAATTTCCTTGTGTTGCTTACGTCATGATTACTCTACAAATTCTCATTATTCTAATTACACAAAACTCTACGTGATTCAAAACTCCAATTATTTTTTTCACGTTGTCTAGACGTTAAGTGTGCTTTAATTATTTTATTTTTATGAACTTTTGTCTCGGCGAAGCCAGAAGCGTTAATTTTAATGGAAGAATAGTGTGAGAGGCTATGTAGCGGTTCATTTAAATGATAGAAGTTATTATTATTGTGACCATACCTTTGATATAATGAAGTGCTGAGACCATATTATAAAAAATCGTACGATAATTTCGTAATGTATTTTTGTAGAATTTGCGACAAGAAATCTTAAGATTTGATAAACGTCATAACCACTCGACCAGCCCGCTCCGGATAGAGATATTATATAATAAACAAATATTGTTGTATAAGTAAATGGAATAAAATATTAACAAATAAAATGAAGTCAAATGAAGCTAACTGGAAAAAGGTTATAAAATAAAACAAAATGAAATGAATAGAATTGAAAATAATGAAATGAAATAAAATGATATACATGTAGAATGAAATGTGATGAAATTATTAAAAAAAAGTAGAATATAATTATATAATTAATGGATTAAAACGAAACGAAATAAAATTGAATAAGTTGAAACATGCGAAATAATATGATATGAGATTAAATGACATCAAAGATAATAAAAAGGGTTTTCTACGACGTCATGGGAACCTAGTTTATCCTTATATAGTTCTGCATAAAATATATTACAAATAACAATATAGCTTGTTTTATATAAGTTTTATTTGCTTGCGAGCTCGTTTCTTTCGGTTTTAGTTAAATGAAATGTGTGATGGGTGTTCCAGATTATACAGTTCTTATGGCATTTCTAAATACTACCCTTGGTTTCATATAATTTGTCAAAATATTTCATTATAATTGAAAATAATATATATTTACAAATTTATTATGTCAATTGCTCATTAATCAACTAGATTCATAAATAGGATATTTCCTTGTTTAGTTGATTTATTTGATAGTCATTTAACAAGGACAAATATATCAAGCTTGTATATCAATTTGTCAACATTTTGTATTACAAGTTTTGATGTAGGAAATTGCGGTTGTTGTGCCACTGTTGTTCTGTTCTGTAAAACTACAGTCCCATAAACATAACAATAGCCGTGAGGGCACCGTATGGGCACCGTGCGATCAAGCTCCACAAGGACCCGTACGAAGTCTTGCGTACCCGTACGGTCTGTTACGTTTTTACCAGGGTCCGTGAGATGAGCCCAGTTTACACGTTTCAGTTTCAGAGTCAAATCGTGAACAAAATCGTGACCGAGTATGGATTAAACATGCATATCTTTCAGCTACGGCTCAGTGCGGGTGTGTTGTTTTGTACCATGTGCGTACCGTCACCTTAATACGCAAGGCTTCCAACGGCCAACAATTGTCTGCACGTACGGGTCAGTAACAAGCCACGATTTTATGGGACTGAGGCATTAAGGAGCAGTGGTCCAGTGGTAGGACACACGGTTAAGGATCGAGAGGTTCCGGGTTCGAACCCTACTAGATGGGGATAGCACTGCTAGTTTTATTGAGCATTGAAAATGTTGGCTTCATAGGCAATCATGGGTCTTACATGTTATTACCACTTAATCCTTTTCGTATTCCAGAATTTATAAAGGTGCTTGATCATGTGTACGAGTTTACGTACAATCAATATTATTGCTGTGGTGCGTTGATGTTTGATTAAGTCGGAAATGTTTCCAATTGCATTTATTTGACACGCCTACTCCAGACTTTAGAAAATACAAAACAAAATATTAGACGTTTGGTCTGCCAAGATTAAATTCGGAAATCCTCGGTCTTACGTTGATTGTTTCCAAGTTGCTAAGTTGGGAGATTGCGTCAGAACAAATATCAGCCTAGAGACTAAGACCAGCGAACGTCATGTTGCTTACCACTACTTACATCCTTATAAATGGTGAAAATGATGTAAATCGCTGGAGGGTCGAATCGAAGACATTTTGCTTTTAATGGAACTTCGACATTTTCTAACGCACCGAAGGACCGTCTTTGTTTCTTTAGAGTCTAGATTGCACTGAAAACGTTAGTTTTAGTTGCAATGTATCTTTTATTTGTTTTAACATCTCATAATTATATATGTGCTGAGTGACAGTTTTTTATCACAAAACTTATTTCACGACGGATATAACCATATAAATCACCATGCAGTTGACCCATATAATGAATTGTTCGTCATTTTATTAAACTTTATGTTAGTCATCTTTATCAATGACAAAGAAAAGTGAAAACTGCCTGCCTAATAAGCATACATGTATTAAAAATTTAACAGTTGAACGTGTGATCCCTGGATTGACCTCCAGACGCGCTACCGTCTGCGCACGACTTACTGGACAAGTTGCGCGTATTTTATTTTTCAATAGCGCACAATATGCTTCCTCTGCTATGTATTGAACTCAGCAGTAACTATTTACATATTTTCATAATTTTAACAACTTTCCCGTCTAGCTGGATGTATTACATATCTATGTGACCTTTTTTGATGATTTACCAGTAACCTTTTATGACATAATTTGAATAATTTCCTCTTATTATACTTAGTAATGGTTGGTACTTTACCGGGTTTTTCTGTTGATAAAATCTCCAGGTCACGTCTAGAACATAAATACATTGTATAGAATATATAAAACATGAAGTTATGTTGTAATGTTGTTTTTACGTGTTTTACACAGAAATTGTCATAAATATTTAATTTTATCACTTTTGGTTTATATATTTGTATATGTTCTGGGAACGCTTAGAGCAGCAAGGCCATTCGGAACACCTCGTCGATTGCTGCACAACGCACTTGTTGATCATCAGTTCACGGAATCGCCCGAGTGGCATTCCGAATGCAGCAAGGCGTCGCGGCAAAAATCAAAATGCAGACTTCAAGTCTGAAATTTTTTCACTCTTTTAAACTTAATTTCAGAGCCCAGTTAAAAAGTAAGGTTACGTATTGAAATTTAATTAATACAGAATGATGATTTAATATGCACAGTTTTCAGCATTCATGAGGTGTTTAATCCGGTTCTAGTAGTTTGGTATGAATGTTCATGCATTAAATTTAAAATAAAACGACACCTATAGCCGACTTTGAAGTCATAATCGTCGTGTAAATAGTTTAGTAGGGCGTTTCTCAAAATATCTTATTTCGTCAGTTTCTGTAAATCAAATCGTTTGATACTGAGTTTGTTTCAACGTATTTTTAAATCATAATTTACGAACTTTTATACTATATATAGCTTGAGCCTGACTGAAACTGGATCAATACCACGACATTTGTTGATGTCAACCTTCTTAACAAATATTCCTGTAATCCAGACACGATTCATGACAGAGGCATGTCATACCTTTTCCTTATAACTGAGTTGACCAACAAAAATGCAACGTTTTTTTCTGTGATTTTTTTCATTAAAATTCTAAAATAGTATCAGGGTTTCTTTTGTAATGAGAAGTTGCGCCTCCTTGCGAAAAGATGAGCGCGTTCATGCCAGAAAAAAATAACCAGGAAAGCTTGTTAGATAAGGTGGACTTGCAGCTGTATATAGTTAAATCATTGGCCAACGGTGTAATAATTATAATTCAAAAGCAAAAGTAGAAACTGAGTTTAGAATTGGCTTACAATTTTGATAAGAACTTATCTTACAAAAAGTCCACTGCAGTAAAGTTTCGCTATTAAGACCAACTTTGTTATTGCAAATCGTTCTATGTTTCACTAATTTTAGTCCAAGGTGCTTGATTTGTATAGGAAAATGATCCTATACTAGTATTTCGACCATTGTGCTATTAAGACCATTGATTTTGATGGTCCTAAAAGAGGAATTTTACTGTAATTCATATGAATTGAATAATGCCGATATTCACAGTGCCATGTGCTAGGAACTGAAGCTAAAAAAGCAAAACAATGACTGACCGAAATAAATCATAATAGATTTTCACCTTTGAACATTTTTAAAGTTTAAGTTAAGTATTTAGTGTTAGTTTAAAGTGTTATGTTATGTCCGCTTCAATTTAATCGCTTTGAAAATCAACTTAGTGCAGACACCATCGTAAAGTTCACCGACCGTTTAATATTCGGTTGTAATGTGAAGGTCGTACGCTTAATTTATACTGTTCTTTATAACGTAACTAGTTCTATTCACTCGCATGAGTTAGATTAATTATATACGATCCATTTTTCTAGGTTACGCTTTGTGCCAAACATGTCCGTATGAATGTTCGTACATATTCGGCCATCTTCGTTATTTTCCGTTGACAAAGTAATTAGTTATCGTTATGTAGACAAAACAGTTGATGATTATCAACCGACTTTCCTATTTAACTTTTTGTACTTAAAAGTTTAACAGGCTGATATCAAGCATGGTTTTGTACTCATGTTTTGTCGGTGATGTGATGTTATGATTTATTTTACATAACTGGGTTTCCGCCGCGAAGGTTGTTTACCTGCGCAATAGGAATGCGCGGAATGAGTATGATGTTGTTTTTTCTTCAGAAAATAGATTGCGTTAGCAAATATAACTCAATGCAATTCATTTACGGTTTTATACTTCAATCGTGCAACTGGGACTCGCTTTAACATTCCTATCTTGGATATTGAATTTCCGTCCGCTATACAATCGTTTCTAGTTTTGTTTGTGAGTAATCGTCATTCATAACTAGACGTGCACGCTTACTTGCACGTGACCATGGCCTATTGAAGATTAACCCAAGCTCGTTTAAATCAGATCTAATGCGAGTGGAACAGAAAATAGTTTTTATTTATCCCAGGTAATGTACAGCATGGGATAATTTACAAAACATTGCATTGGTCTACGTCCCGGCATCATTGGAGGCGATGTTTCCATGACTATATAGTCTGATTCTGGTGTGACATTCTCTGATGCAGTTGTTGCAGATCAATGCTGTATATAATCATAAATAAAACTATTTAAGATTAACAAAACGTCGTGCCCTTCTCCGGACAGCGGATACTTTGTATTAGTAGGAAATATAACAGTTTGACATTTTTATCATAGGAACAATAAAGAAATACTATTTTTAAAGTTTATTAAGAATACTCTGTGTGGTCCGTTGTTTTAAAAAAACTAATTTGAATATATACGCTATCGCCATGCGATCTGGTGATCTTGAAATGATTTTTGTGTCAGTTTAAATTATGCCCTTTATATCAACGTGTTGCTATCACCTGCCGTATAGATAAGTATATTGAATAAAAAAACCAATAAAGCATGGAATACTTGCAAGTAACAATTAATAAGAAATTAACAATACAGCGTACCCAATTAACAGAAATAATAATAAGAAAAACAATGAATGGGTAAACAAACTTAGTTAGACACATATAAAACTCTTTAAAATAAAATTTAAACAATATTTAAAAAAAAAATGAATATAAATAAGAATTAAAAAAAAAATGAAAAGAAATTTCAAGTAGAAAAGGCAAATAAGAAATAGCGAATTAACCAAAAGTAATGTACAATAGATATTAATAAAAGAAAGTAAAATATTAATAAATATTGTAATTAATAAAAATATTATATAGAGATAGAGATGAAAATCAAAATATACAAAACATTGAGTTACCAAAGAACTAAAGACTAAACAAGATTTTATTTATAATTATTTTTCCCCTCCTTTACTGTATTGTAATAAACCCTTGTATAACAAGATCAAAAGTCTAATTCTGTTTTGGCCTTAATCCCTGCGAAGAAAATAAAACAGAAAAAACACCAAAAGGAACATTTTCAGTGCGATTATTACACTAATATAAATTATGGTCTTTTTATCAGCGGTCAGTTCCTTGGTCTTATTAAATCTTCGGTGCATTTTTCTTAGTGTCAATTCTTTAACGGTGATATTAACTCTTTGATCAAGAAATACTGAACCACCGTCTGTGATGGAATAATTCTACTTCAATGACTAATTTTAATTTGTCTAACTTTACAACGTTTCTCTTTCATCAAAGAACTAGACAGACAACTAATCTGACTATGAAGGATTGTCTGAAATACAAAATGTCGTCTTAATACATACATCTATAGAGGTTTGAGTAATGGCGTGACTAAGTGTGTTGGGTGCAAATTATTAAGAGCAACCTGAAGTCTTTGTCCTCTTCGAGATTATTTAAGATTATGACATCGTAGGAATGGCTATTAGTAAAAATTACTTGAGTAACCTTTTAATTATCGCCACAGTGTTACATTATTTCATTTTTTTGTAATCTAACAGCCAAATTGTATATGTACGAATTTATTCGTGTTTTAAAGCAACAATTTTCGATTTTTTTAAATTTAAAAAAATTGCCTATGTTTTATAATTAAACAGCGATGAGCCCATTCTGTCAGGAATTTCTTCTTAAATAAGTCCTGACGTGCTACGTAATAGGGGACATGACTATGGAAGCAGAATGTTTGAACTGTTTATTTTGTCTTTAATGCATGTTATATTTTGATAACTTCATGGTTGTAAAAGAGTTTGTAATTCTACTGTTGATGAATATAATATTATCTTCCTATAGTGACTTTAAGGTCACCTAGGTGACTAGGTGAACCCATATTATTTTATGATTAACCTCATTAGTCACTTCATTGTGATCAACATTTATGTTGTGGTTTATTGTTTAATTGATTATTTTACTTCATTATTATCACCGCGAACAATGACCTTATTTTCACATTGTTATTACTTTATCAAACCTTTCAACTCCACAGTAAATCCACAGCTGTCATTCTCGATCTTAAACTCAAATTGGCCATATATAACCCAGTAAAGAGTAACCTCTTTTCATTCTTGGTGGTTTTTCCACAAATGGTCGTAAGTTTACTTAACGTATGCATCGCGATCAATCTGCGGTCACCAGACCATCGTATATAGCGCTACGTATAAACGAGTGAGGCGTTCAACAAACGGACAAGAGGTGAATAGCCGGTCAAGGCTGTGAGAAATGTAAATTGTTTTATCGAATATACTATACTCTCTATAGTAGATAGGCTTGTCTAAAATCGTTCATGAATTGTTTAAACCTGTCCCTCTTTGTCTCTCATATATACAACACTGATCATAGGACTAATAGTTGAAAAACGTCGTAACGTTACATCAACTTAGCGGTGCTTGGGGGTCACTGAAGGAGGGCGGTAACCAGCGGTTAGTAAAAATGCTAATAAACAAGGATGAGTTTACCGTTAAGTATATACATGTACAGTCATGACCGAGTCATCTCAGGACAATATCATATGTTTTGATGACGTAGTGAAGTAAATATAGCATAAAATTATAGTGGATAGAATTTCTCTCCCATATCCTATAATGACATCACGTTATTAAATTTCTCAGAAATGTTGAGGCCAAATTTTAGTTTTTGTGAAGATTTTTAAACATATTTTCTGATTTGAAAAACGAGGGAAATTTTGTTTACAAACTTATTTTATTTGCTTGTTAAAGCAAACATTGTACGTGTACTTTATAAGCTTAAAGCTAATCATCTTCGGCTAAAGCACGAACGTAGAATGTCTTACCTACATTATCATTTGTTAGGAGCAGTGATCCAGTAGTAGGACGTGCGTTTAGGGATCGTGAGGTCCCGGGTTCGATTCTCACTAGGGGCACTGCTAATTTTCTTGAATAAGAAATTAACCTACAATTGTTCCACTCCACCCAGGTGTAGATGCGTACTGTGGAGGATCGCCTGCCTGAGGGTGATTTCAATGTTAGGAGTTATCGTACAAGATTTTAAAGTCGGCTGAACTTGTATATGGAAGCAGACTTTAAACCGCACTTTAACTTTTAATTATCTTAGGTTCGCATTGTCACCTAGATGAAATAAAGCATTTGTATGGGCATATAGCTGAAGAAAATTCGATTCTACAATTTAAACCCGATAAAAAATAATGCTCAGATAATTAAAATTTTATTTGTCGAAGACCATCCTTGAAGGCATCGATGCTGGTTCATGGCTACAACAGTATATTTTGTGAGAAAGAAGGCGTTTCCTCTAATAATGATAAGTTTGTTTGTAGTGAGTGGGTTTGGCAGTCCAAACACGAGGGAACGGCGAAGTAAAACAAAAACAATTTATAGAAGGAATGATTGCAATGATCATAGTACTATTTATAGAATTGAATTCTTTAACTTCGAGATCAATATTGATACAGTTCGTTCACTGGTCGTTCATTCGGCGTTCCACACTTGTCCAAACTATTCACATTTGTGATTATAATTCAGAGAAATATATCTAGCATTTATCACAGAAGAGTAATGACAGTGTTATACATACAGATATATCATTTGTTGTTTCGTGAATTGAATAACAGAACAAAGTTCATGTTTGGACGCTGAACTCTAGAGTTATGAAGTCAAGTATCTAGACTACAGTCAAGCGCCTCACTTGAAACATACGAACGCTTGGATAATTCTATGAGTTTATGTCAATAAATAATCATGTATTAATATGTTTTATTTATATAAGCACTTGTTAAGTTAGTTTTTGTTCTTGAAATTTGTTGAAATACAACAATGTTACTCAGAAATGAGGTATTGAACCCAACTTTAACCTGGTACTTGATGATAACAAAATGATAAGCCTCGATTAGATTTCTCTATTTTAGGCATCTATTTAAACTTTAAGCATTACAGATTAACCTGAGAAAACAGGGCCATGGGAAAGCCAGAATTTTCGATATTTAGAACGCTTTTCTCGGTCGCATGTTGAACAACCGAATGTAACCCCTCTAAAGTATCAAATCAATGCGCCTGTAATCTTCACGATTAGGTAAAAAAACTTCCAAATGAGATTTAAACCTTAATCATGTCCTCTCTTTGAATAATTAATTTAATATGCTTGATTGAAATGTCTCTGCCACTAATTAATTTAAGAGCGGGCGTGGCCAAGTGGTTACGACGTTGGACGTTGATTCAAATAACATCCAAAACCTATCTCATACAAGAAACTCCACGAGAGATTTATCTAGATTGTAAGAAATTATGTTCCATTCGAAGTAAAATAAATTACAATGTTATATAATTTGAATTCATTGTGATGAGAATTAAATTTATAACTATTGTTATAATTAAGGTATTATTATTGTCAATGAACAACAAGGGTGTACCCGTTGATTAAATAGCTTTTAGCAGATAGTGTGATAATTGTTTATTTTCTAATTTAAGAGAAAATATTAAAAGGAGTTACCTTAAATAGTGATTTTAAAACACCACCTACTGTTGTTTTCATGTTGTAAATAAATGACTGGGTGTGTGTGAAAAGGCGTGCCTGTCTGTTTGTCTGCTGCAGTGCCAGGTTAACGACCCCCCAAACAATATTTTACTGTGTCTGTTTGGCTGCAGAGTGGAACTTACTTAGTACGAACTTCTTGTTCATTTAACATAATTATATTGTTTTAAGACAGCCTTTTGATACACGCTGACTCTAGATCAGGCAAACTCCCCGCATCGGTTATTTCCCTTTATTAAATCAAAACGTGACGTAAGCACTGTGAGAATTTTGTACATCAGGTTGATTTAGACGGAAGGAATTGCGCCAGATTGTCGATCCGGGCATTGTGATTTTGATTCACGGGCGGGAAAAAAGAAACATAAGCTTCGTCTTGGGTGGCTTAAAAGGTAAAATTCTTGATCATCGTAATATCGCTGAAGAGTTGCCGGAAATTGGTGTAAAGTGCCACCAAACCTCAAAAACTTAAGTTACAACGTGTATTGAAAGGACCGTTATTTACCGCCTGCCCTCAACTAAGTGTACTCACTAATATATTTACTGAACCGTGTTAAAATCATGAATCTGCTTGTCAAGATGGGCCTTATAGATAATGACACGTTAGAGTGTTAATTGAAACAGTTTTCCACCTTTAACCGACGTTTACATATAAAGTTCAAAGTGTCAAGTATTGCCCCAGGACTTACTAAACAGTATTTGGACATCAGCATTTTACATTAGTGATCATGTCCAGTCAGGTCGACTGAATTCAAATAAACTTCATGTATAAAGTGGTATGATGTATTACAGTGTATATATGTTCGAAGTTGGGAACGCCTTTGGAACAGAATAAACGCGAAGTTCACTGTTTTCCGAACTTACTGGGTTTTTTGCCTCCGGAATATTCGATATGGGACAAGGAAATTCATTAGACGATCCGAAAACATCGGATTTCTTGGGTTCCAACTGAGGTTATGCATTATGTAGTATGCCTATTACAGTATTACTACGATTGGACACCTTTGGGTCAGATTAAAATTTGGAGGTCACTTTTTCCAATTGTTCGGTCTCAATGTATTTACCATATGGACCGGGGAATTATTCGACGGGTTTCTTGGGCTTTAGCTTATCTTATCTGTCTGTTCTTACTTAAATAATGTAGTTCAAATACATTAATGATATCCAATTCAGTATTATTTAGCAATAGGCTGTAGATTAAACTTTAACAACACGTAATGTTCATGGTTTCATTAAAATAAACAAACCTCACTAACGAATATAAAGAATATCAGCTTGAAAATTCGCCTATACATTATACATAACCATTTTCTAACCAAAATCGATGGAAACCGTGGCATCGTCCGCTGGTGAACTTTATATCGTCGTATCGATTTAGAGAAAGGTTGTCCGTATAATATATAACGGTATAGCTGACCGTTCAGTGTATATTTGTATATAACGTGTTCTAACTACTAGTATAGAACTTAATGTTGAAGAGAAAGCTTACTAGATACTTGTATCTCATATACATGAGAGTTAAAACAGTGTTTATATACATGAAAAGGAATTTCTAACTTTAATGATTTAATATACATTGTAGTTAATCATTAATTAATTAAAGTGAATAATTTTCTGTGCATGTTTTATTGGAAAAAGAATAAGCGTTTGGTATTAAATTCTATTTTTGTCGACTGTTTTTCTCATTGTTTTTTAACAACAAATGGCATTTAAATGTTTGATACTTAAGTATTAACAATTCAAGTGTTATAGTTTGATAAAAAGGAGACAAGGTACGTGTTGATTTTTAATGCTTTTTAAATGATAAAATGATTTAAATGTTCCCAAAGAACACAATTGGTATTTTTCATGTACGGCGTTGAAAAGTGTTTTATTAAAACGATTCAAAATTGATGGGGCATTTATTTCTTTTATAATTCAGAAAAAAATGCTACGTTCGTACAGTGTCACTTGAGAGCACGAACACCTTTTGGGCCAAACAAACACATTTATGCAAGTCCAGATTCCTCAAGCTGTTAAGTACTCGGATGTCCAAGTTGAGACCGATGAAATCTGGATGTCCAAGTTGAGACCGATGAAATCTTACTAAACTTTGAGGACTCAGGATTTGTCAGGGTTCAGATTAATTCATGTCACACTTGAGTTTATGTATACAATTAATGTGACGAAATTTTATGTAAATATTTAAGGACTCTGAAATTTAATATCCTAACGGTTTTCCTGTCATGTTCTGGACTTACAGTCTTGAACATGTAAATCCGGACGTTTTTAAAATCCGAACTTTGGGTTTCAGTTCGTTCAAAAAATGTTTGTAAAATGAATTTGTAAAAAAAGTTCATGTCTTGGTATAGATGTTGTTTTGATTGTATTTCAACTCTGACCATAGGGAAGCTAACCCACGATTTGAAGTCAGAGACATTGCAGATAAAACTTAAAGATCGAGTTATATGTGTTTAGTCTAATTTAGTGAATACATGTGTTGCCATGTTGTGACACCAAACTAAAACTCCTGTTTGTGGTAAAGAGGACGTAGGATGGTGTATGTATCATTTCCTAGAAATTTGTTTGCGGTTAAAACAAACCAACATCCTTGATTGAGTTTAAGATGAACCGTATGATTATATCTATCCTTGACCGCAATGAAATTGTTATTCGTGTGTGACTAAAGTTTACGTTGTTAATTTATTAAATACAGCCGTTCAAAAGGGCGCTCTTGAAAGACTAATCTTTGCCTGGTCTTATATTATGCCTTAGTCCCATAAAATCGTGGCTTGTTGCGGACCCGTACGTGCAGACATCCGTAGGCCGTGGGAAGCCTTGCGTGTTAAGATGACGGTACGCTCATGGCACAAAACAACACATCCGTACGGAGCCGTAGCTGGAATATATGCAAGTTTAATCCATACTCGGCCACGATTGTGTTTACGATTTGACTTTGAAACTGATACGTGTATCCATTGCTCATCTCACGGACCCTGGTAAAAACGTAACGGTCCGTACGGGTTCGCAAGAGTTCGTGAGAGTCTTTGTGGAGCTTGATCGCACGGCGCCCGTACGGTGCCCTCACGGTTATTTTTATGTTTATGAGACTGTAGCCTTACTTTAATTATACTAAGTGCAATTTTATGTTTAATTACAATTATTCATCTATACAGATCATCCGCTTAAACGTGTACATTACCAGTAACATATTTAAAAGTTGTAAAATTATATACATATTTTGTTCCTGTTTATATTGGTAACTCTTGGTACCCACTTTGTAGTAAGCCTATATTTAGTAATACTTGATATTAGTTTGAAATCTGGGTGTGAGTCAAAAGTGAATATGTGAGTGAAAAGTGTGAATGTGTTAACTTGAATGTACATACTTTTCTTCTGTTATGTGACATGATATAAACTTATGCTTAATGTTTGTACCAAGATACATTGTAGAACAGAATAGTACATATATTTATTTACGATTTGTACATAGTACATCATCAATATACAGTTCAAACTAAACAAATAACATTATATGATTCATGTATACCTCACCCAGTAAAGAGTACGTTCTATTCTGTCCTGTATATAGTTTTTAATATTGTTTGTTTCGACCAACAGTCTTTGTGACGTAAAACTAGAAAAGGATAGTGAGCATAAGACTTGAAAAAATAGAACATGTATATAATATTTTGATGTTATTATTTTTTCACATTCTTTCCTTTTTTCCACACTATATGTTTACTTATTGATCTTTTATATGATGTATAAACTGTTTATGAACGATACATATGAATATGTTTACTACCTTATAAATAAACATACCCAGGACTCGACATTAAGGACCGTCCTATTGCCCTTGACGACCTCTACTTGGGTTTGGGCAACCTATTACTGGTATTAAAAATATAGATCGGGCAAGTTAAATTATAGCTGGTTGTCCCTTTGCGCAACCATTTTAAATTCAAGTGTCTAGCCCTGACATACAAACATAAATATATATAATATATATTAATAAATTGTGAACATGTACTCTGTTCCGTTTATTGATTTTTATTGTTTTATATTTTCAGATTACCAGTAACTAAATTAAACAAACTTGGAACCACTTAGATTTAACCAGTGACCTTTTGGTACTGTTAGATTTCACCATTCATTTCCGGTAAATCCAGAACCTTTACAGACTTCGGTGGTAGGTATTACTTTCCTTTCTCTTTTCTCGGTTATTTCTGAATAAACTTATCTAAGTTTACCATAAAATTATGCGAATAATAATTTTATTAGCTCTGTATATCCAACGTTTCGGTCCCATGCCTTTATCTACGGTATCTGTAAAAATACATACATTTTACGTGTACAATACGTGTAAAATATACAATGCTACTTAAAGAATATTTAGAAAAATCCTTATACAATATAGATTGATTTTTATCCATGACAATATTGTTTTAATTGTATAAAACATCAGATGTTATTGCCATGTATGTTTTACTATTTAAACTCAAACAACTTACTCCTGTAACTGTGTACATCATGCCGACTTCCTATACCCTCAAATGTTTCAAAATATTGATGGCAAATGTATGTCTAACATTATTCACGTTCCTTTCCACAGAGTTCAATATACTTTAGTTCAATGTATAGCAACCATATTCTAGCTGTGTATGCAAAAGGTCATCTAAGTACTTGTTAGTTCCATCCTTGATAGAGCACCTGCATAACCTCTGTAGTATCATCAGTCTTCGAGTTTAACCGGTGGACCGTGCACCGAGTCCATCGAATCGCCGTCGGTACAGCGACTTTTAGAATGTTAGTGGCCCGACGATCCACCAATTTTTTACAGCTTACATTTTCCATATTCAATAAAAATATTATTAATTGTTATATTTATTTAGATGATTTTATTATATATTATGCTAAATCATTAATATGAACTGCATATTTTAATATATTGCCATTCGATGAGATCTTTTTGGTTCAGTAAACTTTCTTTCGGTCCAGTAAAAAATCCATTTTGCTGGACCGAATGTCCAGTGCTGACCAAAGTTTTTTCGTGAAGACTGAGTATCATAATAAAGTAATCATTGGTCATCGAGGCTATTAGATATGTTTTGAACTACCCCGTAGCACTCATTTCCCTAGAAGTCAGCTACTCATCGAAGGTCAATTAACTCATTGAAATTGTCATTAATGAATACTATTCTACACATAACATGTTTCAATTCAGTTATTTTTTTATATTTAAAAAATGTCTTTATCACCTATTTTTATATAAAACATGTTTCAATATTATTCATTTACTCATTTATATAAACACGTTTTAATCACGAATCACGGCTTAATCACTTACGCTTTTTAATTAAAGCACGACTTTATCATTTATTATATTTATATAAAGCATGTTTTAATTCACTTAATCGTCTATATAAACATGTTTTAATTCAATTACTTATTTTCATTAAACACGCTTAATCATTTACCTATGTATAGAGAGAGAGAGACGGTATATAATAAACACGGTTTAATCACTTACTCATTCATATATAAACACATGCTTAATTCATTTTTTTAAAGCACCCTCTAAATCACTTTCTCTGTCATTTAAACCATGGTTAATTACTTAAACTTTTTATTTAGAATATTCTTATTATTGTATCTAAATGCAGTTCACTTTACAAGTCAATTTCTCGGTTCATGTCAATGAACTGCATGAAATGGCATTTCCCTGAACACTAGTTTATTTATAATCAATACTGAGGAGTGATCATCTAACTGTGCAATGTTAGCGATTCATCCTGTTTCTGTTACAATGTGAACAATTTCATCCTTTAAACATTTATATAGGGCATGTCTCTTATGGAAAAGGAATAGAACATTTACCTCAGTTATTGGGTACATTTGTTGTCTTCCTAAATTGTAATTATTTAAGAGAACCCTCAGTATTTCAGTTTATAAATGGATAAAATCCAAGGCTGTCTGTTAAAATAACCCCTCAGAAACCTCATCTGTCATTGTTATTCTGCAGGAAAGTGAAAAGAGTCAATATACGCAAATCTCCCTAGAGTAACACGTCGTTCGCTTTCAAGAAGGATGATGTGCTCGTATTTCCAGTAAAAACATTTCATCTTCAGCCTTGACACAGTTTTTCGTCTGATAAACAACTCAATGGTTTTACTGATATTGCAAAGATTTTAAATCATTCTAGAGTATGCTACGGTTGTGAAATGATTGGTTAAAGAAAATGTGTTTTATAAGATATTTTAGAAATTTGTTGGAATCTATTAAAAATTTTTAGTGATTATTATAAAGGCTTTACAGTCATTCGGTATGTTTCTTAATTTGTCTGTCATTTATATGCGTCATGTTGTTCATTCCTTTTCCTCTCACTATTTTATTGATTATGATAAAAATGTAAGTTGTGTATAGCTCAGATTTTATACTTTAATGCAAAAGTTAATTTTATTTTTTCTGTTGTTATAGGAAGTAATATAATCAATTTAATATATTTGTTCGATTCCTTATATGAATTACAAATGAAATCAATATCGTCGGTGACTCTTAATTGTTATAATATAAATGTAATTGTAAGTTAAAGATAATCGTGAGGTCTCGGTAGATTCCGCCTACATTCGATTTATCTTCATATTCAGGCCATTAAGTGATGAATTAATTAATATTGATTAACCTGTATCCAAACAATCCTCGTTTTTAGCATGTGACAAATGTTCAGAATCGTTCCGTTTTGTATTAGGTGCAACAGCACCAATCTGAGCTCAATCGAAGACAAGTTTTCGTTCTACGGAACTAGCCGAGTTGTTACTAACCGGAAACACACGAGGTGGGCCGAATGTAGGTTGTTGAGTTGACGTTTAGTTTTAAGGACATTGACCTATTTAATGTGCATGCATTTATATTTATTTATTCATGGTTTAATTGGAACTAAATTTGAATCATGTATATACGTAAATGTTTGAGTATTCATTGATTAGTTAGTTGGTATTCTATTTCTTCTCTGCAATGACATTTCAAGACCGTCATTATCGATGTCATCTAACCTTTACTTCTGTAAATAGAGTGATGAAATTTATGAGTTTAATGAGCAGAGCTTCTTATGTTTTACGCGGTTATTTTACACGGCGAAATATTCTCGTCGTTTTGTCTCAGAATTACTGAATAAAATCACAGTGTTGAAGGCACAAACTTTGTTTAAATTAAATAGTTTTGATTTTGTTGTTGTTCCGGAACGTTTGAAGGTAATTGTATGGCCAAATAGTTGAGTAAACTTAACTATAAAGAGTATTTTATTTTGTTCCTATTAAAAGTTTTTTGAGATAAAAAATCATATCTTGTCAAGGTAGATTTTCTTGCGAAATTTGTAGATAAGGATAAAAAGTCTGCAATAGCAAGTTCGTTTGTTGTTTTTCGTGTCAAGTGACTTAAACAAGCAGAACAACTTATTTTGTTTACATTGTGCTAATGATTGTGTTTTAAAACAGTGAAAATAATTATTTTGTTAATGATAATGTTGTTTCAAACTCGTTGCTTCTATGTCATTTGAGTATGTACGTATCATTATCATCATTAGCTGCAGCAGCATCATGCATCACATCATTATCATTATCATCATCATCATCATCATTAACGTTATAATTAATCATAAAAACTTATTAAATGTCGTTTGACTTTTATCGTTATTTCATCGTCATCGTAATTATAATCATAATTAAAACCATTGCCATTAGCATCATCATTATATTTATCACCATCGTTGTTATCATTAAAATTCTTATTAGTTTCAATATCAAAACTATACAAATAATAATTTTCTTCAATATAATTACAAGCATCATTAAAATCATCGTCTTTATCATCAATATTGTTTTCAATATCACAAAGTTCATCAATCGAATCAACAATGGCCACTTCAAACATGATAACTTTTATACAAATAAGTACCGTCATTAAAACCATCGCGATTATCATTTTAGACTCTATAATTTTACCCAGCCGTGTAGTTATACAAAAACAATTTGTCTACTGGGGAAATTTTGTATCTAAAATCAATGGTTATTTCTTAATTTCATTCAAGCCGTGTCTAAATGACCTTACGTTTCAGACTTACAGATTGATTTAGTATAATGCTAATTATCTTAATGTCTTTTTTTATATTTTCAGACACTATTGATCACCATTCATTGTCCGACCTTGTGGAAGATATGTCCAGTGACCCACGTCCACCTCCATTTTCTCTTTCATCTTCAGAAAGACCTCTAGATTTGACCGTGAAACGATCAGAAATGGAATCTATTGAAGAGAATAGTAATTTTGTTCCTACCACTGACTACAATCATCAAAATATATCACCATCGTATCATACACCCACATCAGATTACAACGTACAAACCGGTGAGCCGTGTCGATCATATTTTGATACTCATCAAACTTACCCATGTGATTATTCATCAGACACATCGTCGGCGTCGCCATCTAGTTTATACCCACAGTCAAGTGACTCTGTCACTCCGTCAACTACATATTACCCATCACCTCCAAGTCAGGACTACAATATTATTTCTCTTGACAAAGACACGACTTCAAGTTGTGTTTTACCAAAAAAGAGAAAAAATCTTTGGCGTCCGTATGATAGTCGTGCAGCCGCTTCTAATATTAGAGGTGAGCTTGAAAAGGACGGTGATAGTTATTCTGATTCCGGATCAAGTTCATCTGAACAAGAATTTAAAACGCCATCTACTCCAATGGACCCAATGAAGAAAAGGAAACGAAACATGTTAAGATACGCGGAAGAGTTGTTAGATAATTCCAAAGAGAATGCACGCGATGAACAATCAAGTAGCTTGTCTAGTCATATGAACGTGGTTCAATCACAAACACAAGTGCTAAACAGCACGATTGTGTCATCAGCAGATGATACCATGAGAACTCACGTGTCCACTCAGGGATCTTGTGAAGAAACTGAGTCACGTGAAAATATGATCTCCGATTTCAAAAAAAGAGATGTGTTTGGTTGGTCTCTGAAGCTTCAGAAATCACCTGAACATCCTCCTAGTAATATCAATGTAAACATAGCATCAAATAATGTTTGTAAAGATGGTGACAAAACGTACATTGAACTTCAGACAGTGAAGAAAAATTCTCCTGAAAAATCACCAAACTCTAAAACTTTCTCGGCATCTAATGCTTCAAAGAGAGGCTCGAACACATCCAGTCAAGTTAAGAAAAACGCGAAGAAAAGCACTTCACCTAATAGAAACTCTAATACAGAGACAATTAATGATAATGAAACAAACACAACAGGTGGACGTGTTTTCATTCAAAGAAAAGATAATATCATTGAAAGCTACGATGAAACACAAAACGTACCTAAACAAGAACAAAAAACTAAACAAAACATTTGTCTCATTGATTTGATCGAAGAAATTGAAGCTGATGCTTTGAAACGTGACGCATTGGAAGACGAGGAAAAGAAAAATAATAATGTCGTTAAGTTATTAGAACAGTGCAATTTTGTCAAATTGCAAGCGTTGGATTACCTCATGGCTAATGTTTTGATTCAAGACAACGGACCTGCGTTCAAAAATAAAAATGAAACCGTACAAAAGATGTTGAAAGGTGACAAAATTGGATGTGTAAACATGCTTGATGTTATTGAACTACAAGTGGAAATGGGTCTAAATTAAGAATGATAACTGATAATTACTGACGGTGAAATACATTCTTAGAATTTACTTGTATTTGTGAGAATAGTGGTGAGGTAAAGTATATAACGAACTTGTGAGTCTGATTTCTTTAAAAGAATTAGAGAGTTCGGTAATTAGAATTTTGACGTTGAGAGGTTTTCAGAAATTGTGTGGTTAGATGGTTTGAAACCATCTTCACAGATGAAGTGTTGACAAGAGACATTTTGTTTTTATTTTTTGTATTTATTTAATTAAAATATTTAATCGAGATCGATGATTAAATTATTACAATATATGTAATAGTTAAATCTAGTACATTTAATTTTCGAATGAGATTTTTTATTATTATGACAGTCGATTCTTGATTCATAACGATTGATTTCGTTTAACGTTTGATGAAACCTGATGTAAATTCTATGTACGTGTAGTTTCTTTGAATTTCAATTTCAAAAACATTTTGCAAGTCAATGTTGGGTTAAATTTTATATACTCCCCTTACTTGTCCTCGTCTCACGTTGATATAAGACAAAATTATTCTTTAGTTGCAATATTTATTGATACTAGTATTAATAAGTAAAGAATTAAAAAATATATAATATTGACTAAGAGTAAGTGATTTTCTTATTGGTTGAGGTATTCTTTTTTAAAACCTTATCAATTATTTAGTTCGTCCCTCCTCTCCTTCCTAAAGAAATAATATTATTTTCATTACTTTATAATTATGGAATACTACATTTATAATTATGGAATGCGACATTTGATTGATTGATATTTAGAGTTAGGAACGATGGAATGATTTGTATTCCTGCTGAAGAATCTCACATTTTATGCTTACCCTTTATCTAAACCATGTATCTTTAAACATTATTCTTCATTACTTAATTTATGTTCTTTTTTCCTATTAGTAGATGTTGTTTTAATCGTATTATTAATGTTATAGTTGTTATGAATCTTGTTGTTATCACAGTTAAAAAGTTACATGAAATCAACCAAAGATTAGGATTTGGCACATATAAAACATTTTACACATTGTTTTATTCGATTCGTCCATTGTTTGAAAAATCGTATAATCCAAACATTGCTTGTAAACATGTTCATATGTATATTTACTATATTGTTAGACTGTTTAATTAGTATTTACGATGTTCTGATTAGTGAAGCATCAGAACAGTTTCATTATATTATTAGTAAAGGCTTTTAGGTTTTTATTTAATGACTACTTTGAGATTTTGTTTCGTTATTTTGTCTTTTACAGGAGCTTAGTTAATACCATTATAGTAATGTATTTTATTGTTTCATGCGTCTTGTTCCAATTAAGAAGTCGACATTTGGACAAAAGGCAATGGGTGATTATTTATATAAATCTTATGAAACTGTACGTTGGTTCAGTAACAAACAGATCTATTGTCTAACAAATTGACAAATTAAGACCAAAATAAGACCACTTATCATATGAAACACAGTATGCTGTGTGCTCTAATAGATATAATAAGTTTTTATTAGGAAGTTGCATATGTTATAATCACGATTTGTTGACTAAATTTTCTGAGATATTCTTTGAAGTTTCATTTGATTTGACATTTTTGTTGAAAATAAATACCGATTTGCCTCTTGCTGCGTGTGTTAGAATAACAAAACAAATTTACAATGGCGTCAGTCTCATTTGACTATTTTAAGCATTTATGGTAAATGTCAACATTAAAACGTTAAAAACAAGAATGTTTGCATAGATGCCTTGAGTATGAAACTTTACGTAAGTTTATATGTGTCTTTCTACATGCATTTCTGGACAAAACCATAGAAAGTCAAAAACAGAAAACCTTAAAAGTTTAAAACTTTTTTTTTCATTTATGACACATACTTCGACACATATTTTGTTTTAACATGAGATTGATATCAAATCGGATTTGATTTGAGTATTTTAAGCTGACTACTATAGATTTTTGAGCATCTTATGAAAAGTATAAGTTATAATATTATCTTTGCTACATCTGCGATGAGTTCTTACGATTTATTATGTCGTAAGATTGTTCACTAAGAAACACGCAATGTTATATTTGATTGTAATAGATATAAACATGTTGGAACTAATTTGTTATGAGTGTGAATGCCGACTTTGTTTTAGTAAAATATCTAAGGGGTTACATTGTATGTTTTAGGCCAGAACGAATATTTGCAATGTTATTATTGTGGTGGATTTGTACGTTTTTCTGCCTGGGAAAATATTGTTGTGTTAGCTGTTTATTATAACTAGTTTATGGAGAAACGGTATTTTTGTTATTAGTTTTTGAAACAATTTGTGTTGAATACTTAGACATACATATTCTAAATGTACTCATTTATGACATCATGTGTGAAAGTCACTTCCTCTTTGACATTTGACGTTAGTATGACGTATATATACTGTTAATGGCATAGAATAATACAAATAGTAAGGCCAATTATGACGTCGAGTTTTGTTGAATTAATTGGCGTAAGTTTTGTGTATTAGAATTACGGTATTATGACTTACGTTTGATGGGTTACAAGTCTGTATGAGTTATGACGTCAAATATGATGTATAGTATGACGTATAATGACGTCAAATATGATGGATAGTATGACGTATAATGACGTCAAATATGAAGAATAGTATGACGTATGATGACGTCAAATATGATGTACAGTATGACGTATAATGACGTCAATTATTAAGGATAGTATAACGTATGATGACGTCAAATATGAAGTATAGTATGACGTATGATAACGTCAAATATGATGTATGGTATGACGTATAATGACGGTAAATATGATGTATAGTATGACGTATAATGACGTTAAATATGATGTAAAGTATGACGTATAATGACGTCAGATTTGATGCTCTCTGTGACCATAGTATGACGTCAGAATTAATTGATACCAAGACGTCAAAGACGTACAGAATGCATGTTGTTTGTATGAAGACACATTGGATGACTTGAATTACATTTCATGACGTAGTATTGTATGATGAGTATGACTGTACATGTAATGTGGCTTATGATAACTCATTGATATGTTTCTTTGTTTTTGATGAGAAGATGGCTGTAGGCGTGTTTAATTTTACTCTTTTAAGTGTTTAATTATTTATTTTTTTCACCGTACATTTAGTTCGGATATCATATTGACAAATACGTCTAGATGAGTGGCTTCGAATGCGTATACCACGGATTCGATGACGTATTAAATGTTTTAATATTGCAATAGCTGTTATGTTTGAAATGTTTATGTATGTATTTTATTAAAATTACATGTGATTATTAGTATAGTACTATAATTTTATTTAATGACTTAAACAAAGGTGATTTTGTATTATTAAATATTGTAATAAAACTCATTCGATTCTTATAGTTGATGATATGTTTAATTAAAACGAGTTGAAATTGTTTAAATAAATTAATTAACGTTGTATGTGATGGTTAAAGACATTTAACTCACTATTGACGTTCATGAGGCTTTGAAATATTTAGCCAACGGCTTTGAAGTATGGTTGAATTTTGCTTTTTTAATTTTGAATTAATTTGAAACGTTTATTTTAAATTTTAATCATTTTGGTAGTTCATCGATATGTAAAACATTTTTAACTTCAAATTTCACATTCATGTGTTTGGCTGCTGCATGTTTTTAGGTACGAAATCCATCCTTCATTATTATAGCTCATTAATATTAATCAATATCACGTGATAATATGACGACCAATCATGTACACAGAATACCGGTGTAGACTCTGGTCTTTCATATGCGCCATATTTACATAGATGTATCTTATTAAAAAGCGATCTCCACCCAGAGTTTTCATTCATGTAACATTCACATTTTGTGGAAGCGACTCAAGACTGGCAATTGTGGGCAGAGATTGAACTCATGGGCGTATAATACTTATATAAAATTCATTGCCGTATGAATGCTTGAGAAAATGTTTTTATCTGATTGAAACAGGTATCTTGATACTGTGTATGACATAGTCAAATGGCTATTGGCTGCTATAATCCATTTGCATGACGTGACAAGACAATTAGCTTGGTACTAATTTTCTTTCCATATACATAATATCAAGTTAATTGACCATGTACGTGTTTTCGTGTTACTATAACTACAAGCCATGGTGAGTGGGGACATTGAGTGAAACGAAATACATGGGTGAAAGAAATAACTGTTTGTGTAAATGACGAATGTTGTTAAATTTTGTAGTTAGATTTAAATAACTTTTCTTTAGTCCATTTACTTAAAGGATTTGTCCACTTGATTTTAAAGTTCTGAATAATTTATAATATTGAAACTTGTTGGATTGTTTCGATTCCATGCATCATCTTGTTCACTTATTAACTTTCAATTTTAAATACAAGTACGTGCTTAAATTCATACACGTGGAAGTATTTTGCTTGAAATTTTAGTAAAAATTTAAATCATGATTTCTATGTTGTAGAAATCGTGTTTCAGTAAGTACAGGGAAACAGTTTTCTTTTACAAAATATTCGTATCTTTCTAAGTGTATAAAAGTACGTATTTCAATATTTCATTTAGGGGATTGATCTATTGACGTAAGAGTACAAAATTATTTCTCTCAAGGCTAGAGGGGCGTGTGAATATCTTATATATTGGTATAATTTACATTTTGTACTATTCCCTTTCTATTTCTCTCTCCGTCTCCTTTTCTGTTCCCCTCTCATTCCCTCTTCTCTTTCTATCGTTTTCTTTTATGGTTTCTCATTGTCTATTTCTCCATCTCGTTCTTGCAGTAAAACTATTAGGTCACCTTTGGCATTAAGGATATTTTTTCTTCATAAATTGCTTTAACCTAATCAATACCTAACAGTGTCAGTGACCTAGCTCAAAACAGTACTGTAACAAAAATCCATATAATAAATGTGTTTGTACTGTTTTACGGAGCTGATGGGGGGAGCTACACTGAAGTACCTTCAAAGCTTCAAAACATCTGTACTTTTATTGATGTATAGCTAGCAATCTACGTCGATTTTATGGTATCGGTAGACTGGCTCTAAACTGGGGCACTTTCAGTGATTTCAATAGAGTTACCACTATTCTTTTACCTCCGTTACTGTCTATTCCTTTGTTCTAATGTTTTGTAACATGTATTAATGTAGCTATCGGGAAAGTACGTAGGCGACGTTGATAACATCGTTCGTTCTTTTTTCTCTGGAACATAAGAAGTACATGACCTCAATAAATACGTATTTAAAGTACGCCGCGAAAACAAATCCGATACTGAGAAATGTCAACGCTCTCTACGAAGTCACTAGCTATTTAATGTGAAACATCGATTCTAAGAATCAAGAGAAACTCTGACAATATTGTTTTGCCTGAACACGGTGTTCTTTTTTGTTTCTAATTAGGTTTCAGTTTTTGTACATTTTTTTACATTTTAGTCCTTGCAAAAAGGCACGTGTACGGAAATTATCCGGGGTAAACAAATTGCTTAAGGGTATAATATATATCAGGGATTTTATATAACAGAGATTTGTAACGACATAGATTTTCATCAAATTTCACTGTCTTCGCTATTATTTTGGCCCATATGGATAGCTAGTATTACAAGTTTAAATAAATATATTCACATGAAATTTCTTGATGATTTTGAGGTAAATTACGCTCACAGATTGCTTCACAAAATAATGCATTTTCCCGCCGATCTGTCATTTTTATCCCTATTTTACACAACCATAAGTCATAATTTCGGTCATTATTGCGACAAAATTTTGTCAAAAACTTCAGAAACATTTACAAGTTGCCTGGAAGACATGTACAAGAACATAAATCAAGTTTTTGAACTCTGAGATAGTTTGTACAGCCTGCTTCAGTCAGTTATAGACAGAGAAGACAGTGAAAATTCAAAATCCCTGTTATATAGCATCCCTGATTATATGTAATGAAATATACTTAGACACACCAAGTTTTGTCTCAATAGAAAAATGTAGCTTTTATCATATAGAGAATTGAACATATTTTCTGTGCCATATTGAAAGAATTATTCTTGTGTGGTATATTGTTTTATTTCTTATTGTTCTGTTCTTGATCTGTTTTGTACAAGGAATATTTTCATTAGTAATTTACTGTAAAACGTTGTGAAATTTGAGAATAAAATGACTACTGCATTGTGCATTTTGACTTTGTCTTATTTTTGTCAAATATTCAGTTCAATATTAAATTACATTTTGCATGTTCTGCTGTGGTAAAACTTGTGAAAATTGGCCTGAGACATAAATAATTAAAATGATACCATTTGTATACAATAAACCATTTAAAGGTACTTGTTCACAGATTTGGTTTATTTTTTCTATAATTTCAAAATACCATTCATATCAGTGTCTGTTATTGTGTCAAAAAATTAATTCTTATTATTTGAAGACAAACTGACCTGTATGTTGCAAGAAATACACAATAAAAGTCACAAAAATGCACTAAAAGTGTCTATACCGTGACATACGGGGTAGATATTTACTACACGAAACACTATCATTAAGTAGTTGTATGTCAATTTGCACTATAATTGTCATTATCAGAACACTACTTTCCTGCTTCCAAAAATGAGTCCGTACAATTTTGATAGTTTTAGAAAAAGTTGATATTTAAGTTGAAATCTGTGAATGAGTACCTTTAAATGTAATTTAGTGACTGCAATGTATTATGTAATAATCTGTCTCCGGTCAATTTGTATCAATTATACAGACTAACATACTCAGATAAAATGGACTCTGTGATGTTAACCCTACGAGATCCGATATACATTACAGCTTTTACTTCAAACAGCTCAATACAATACTTTTTTTTAATCCGGTGATGATTGAAGCATATTGAACACATTATAGAAGAGAGAGTATTAAGGCTGGAAGCTTACATTTCTCATGTAGACCTATCAAAGCCCATTCTCGTACCCCGAGGTTATCAAGATTCTCGATCTAACTGAGAATCCTACTAGACTCTGTGAACGAGAATGGTAAAGCCATCTTCATAATGGAAATTGTCCACGATGATCACGATAGACAACCTATCTAGGAACATGTGTGAAACTATTACTTGTATTCTTATTTCATACTACATGTATTTATCAATAAGCTCATCTGGACTAATTATTTACCAGAACACGACAAGAGTCCTCGTAAGGGAGGTAACTCAACATTATTGTCATGGAAGCAAGTATAACCTGTTGTGCTTATCAATCGAACTCGGATCGGCTTAACTGGTGTTTTGTGTACATACTACATCGCTTATATTTGGAAACGCCTGAAACAAATAAAAAGTGCAACTACATTACCAAGAACAGTTGACGTCGGTCCTCTGTATGACAAAATCTATTTACGACAAATCGCTGCCCTACCAAATAAAATCATGGTTATTTCATTTATGTAATTACCTACACGTACGTCATAGGTCTTCATCCACTCCTCGCGATTCCTGAAGATGAATGTCAACTACCTTACTGGCAGTCGCCAGAAGATGTGGAAATACCAATAATACAGTACTTATTATCTATAAGAATTTGTCATTTAATTGCCATTACGACTCTTGCTGAAATGCCACTCGCCATACCACGTATTTCCTCTGGTCATGGTCGATAATTGATAATACTTAGATGTGTTAGGTATTAAGCAATCTTGTAATGTCCGCCGACTTTGCAACAGAATGTAGTCTTGTAAACTATTTAGCCGTTTCATAAAATCCCTGTCTTAACGAAGAACCACACTTTCAGGGATTCGTATTCGGTAAACGTGTTTTCCTCAGTGTTAAGCCTTCACAGACATTCAACTTTAACATTCAAATAACATTCCCATTCTCTAACCCAGGCCGCAATCGCCATTTTGGTCTGGTGTTATTATCAGACATCATTTGGTTACGTCCGGTTTTGCAACTTTTTAAAGTTCGTCTGCTACTCAGACTACTAAAGTTAATTGGTATGTAAAAAGACAGTTATTATAGTCTTGCGATGTTAGAAAATATCCCAGTTTAACAAGGGAGGTAACTAGTTAAAAGGCAATTCTTCAGTCCCACTAGAGTTATGTTTCATGGGTGTACAATCACATAGGATAACATTGTGTTTCTTGTCACGTTGCCACTACTAACGCAAGGGGCATGGCTGTATTCAATTCGAATAAGGTGTTGCATTATAACTAAGACTAACACTAATGATATATTAAATAACAGTCTTAATAAAGGCCCGTGATCAGTATAGTTTAACATTCATAATTTATATAACTTTGTATGTCCAGTATCAATACCAGATTTTCTATCTTTCTGTATAATAATAAAAATGATAACTCTCGGGTGCGATCAGCCCGAGGGGCGTTTGCACAGACCTAACCGTTACTCTTCTTCTCATACTGGCCTCTCAACATAATACAAATATCTTGAGTAATTAGTAATATAATCCTTTATATATAATGCATCATTTTAGAGGGGACGAATCCTCATCAAACTCAAACTAAACAAATGTATTTTTTGCGTATAAATATATGACGTAAGGCTATCTAAATTAAGTAGATCTAGTGTCTGCAATTTACTACATCATGTTTAATATTTCAATATTTCTATGGGTTAACGTGGAGTGCCCGATCCGCCTTACAGGTGACCAATAATAGATTCAGCTTTACTGCACACACTCATATCAGAGCATTATATGGCAGGACGTAGAGGGTGGTGTTTAACTTGATCAATACAGGGATTCTATATAACAGGGATTTGTAACGAAGTGCTTTTTGAATTTCCACAGTCTATAACTGGCTGAAGCAGGCTGTACAAACTATCCCAGATTTTAAAAACTTGATTTATGTTTTATACATGTCTTCCACGCAACTTATGAATGTTTCTGAAGTTTTTGACAAAAATTTGTCGCAATTATGCCCGAAAATATTACTTTAGATGGTGTAAAAAGGGCTAAAATGGCAGATCGGCGGGAAAATGCAGTATTTTGTGAAACAGTCTGTGAGCGTAATTTACCTTAAAATCATCTAGAAACACATTTTCCCTAACCTTTATCTTAATTTGAATGTGATTATCTTTATTTAAACTTTTAATACTTGTTATCCATGTGGGCCGAAATAATAGCGAAGACAGTAAAATTTGATGAATATCTATGTCGTTACAAATCCCTGTTATATAAAATCCCTGATCAATATGAGAGTAGAATCAGTACATTTTCAAAGGTTAAACGATGTGTGATTTGTAATGCTTCAATTGCCGTTCCTCTGTACCAAGAACCATATATAAGATATAGGGCCCATGAGACCTATGAAAGCACTTGATATCATGTACAGGGGAGAGCACTAAACAAAGTACACAAGTTTATTCTACGTCATTCATACTGCGAATACGGAAAACACGATTCTCCCGCTATTGGTTGTTAACTAGCCTCGATATCTTACAACTTCAGGTCGTGAATTTCTTCACGTTCAAAATGTTACTAAATAGGCTTTTACGCCCTGCACAAAGGACCGCTCAGGTTCTTAGACGAAACATGTCCGGATCAATGGCAGAAGAAGGTAATTATAGAACTACAGAACCGTTATTCTCTTCTTTTGTCATATCGGGGTTAGTTGACCTTGTGTTGACGACGGTGGGTGGGATGAACGTGCAAAATTTATTATAACTATTTCAAGGGTATCTTATTTTCATTTGCATTGTTTTTTCTCTTTATTTATCATCTATAGTATTTTTGTAACGCAACTGTTGTTGGTGTTTAAGCTTCACTGTTGCGTAATCCTGAAGTGCACTTTCGGCCTCGGTCCGTTTCGTCCTTAGTCTACTTGAGGATTTATATTAGTTTATTGCTATTGACTGATCATAATTTATAAATAATACATACTGAAGTGAGCAACTGAGAGACAATTTACTTACAGTTCTGACCAATTTTGAAGAGTTAATAAGTCTTTAGAGGTGACCTTTTTTTCTTAACAGGAAAGTAAATTTACAAGATAAAAACTGTAAGTCCCAAATGAGAATTAAGGACCGTTGTCCTGGATGGTAAACAAGACACTCAATTTGATACCTAAACGCATTATAGGCTAATAAGCAGGTTAAGGGTAAACCCAACAACAAAGATGTTGGAAGTGATATTCCCGGCCACCATCATGCTCTGGAGGCCTTATCTCAAATAGATTTTGAGCTACCGATCTTGGAGGGATTCGTCACTTAACAACCAGATATACAAAACAGAATTAACAGATGTCTTATTGTTTGTGACCACTTCTTTATTTTGGGCAACAAATAATTTCTTTTAGGCAGCCAATGATCTACTAGGAATGTGAGGAGTACAAGCAATATAGTGCTTGCTTCTGAAATTATATGTTCAGACACTCACTGTCATATCCTAGACACTTAGGATAGAACTGCTAATTGCACAGTGCTCTATAAGACTACCTGTCAGAGTTAACAATCAATAATTTCATTAGTACAGGCTTTCATGACCAAACCAAGCCAGTTCTATAAAAAAATACAGCAACATCTCATGCAGATTAAAATGCATGATAACATGAAAATCGTTGTATGAGAAACTAAGTCTGTAGTATAGTTCCATCAATATTATCATACATGTAGCCACACCTGTTTAACTTTATGTTAATAAGCTTGTCAGGCTCTCAAATAGTATTTAATTGTATAAGTATTAATATAGTAATGAGAATTTGAACATTAACTAGTGATAAAGCTCTTTCCTTCTTATATGTTTTTCATGTCTTTTATTTCCCTATTAACAATTACAACTGACACAAAATAATACAGTCTCAGAGGTATCTTCTCCATCAATTTTTAGAATGCAGAGAATGAACACCAGGGTGATGTAATCATGTCACAAGACAACCACCTGTCAAATGTTCTGTATATAGATGATGAGAACTATTCTGTTAGTTTGGCAAAATATTCAACATTGGATTCCAATAAATACCTAAACATTTAATATATGAAAATGTTAGATTAGTTGATTGTCTGTTATAAAGAATTCACCATTATTAAGATGTATATTATACAGCCTGGAAATTCAAACTATGATTTATCAAAAAGTTGTTCATTTTGAAATCAGAAGGTTGTATTATGTGATGACATTGACAATGTGTTCTTACTTTTGTTTCAGAAAAGAGCTGTAAAACATGGATGTATGTTTCTGCCTTTGTAGCTATCCCTGGTGTTGCTTTATGTATAGTAAATGCTTTCTTCACTGATCCAGAAGATCATTCTCCTCCAGAATTCGTACCATATGAACATTTAAGAATAAGAAGAAAGGTAAATTTTGTGCTTAGCTTTAAACCTTTGCCACCTTGATAGAAACAATTTAACCCAGTTCTGTAGTGCAGAACTTTGGCTGTGCAACAGGATTTCAAATCTAGATTCCCAAAGGAGGTACTGGTTTTGAACCAAACCTGGAGCAGTTATACCCTTCCATGAAATTTTGACAATAATGCATATGACAATAATAAGGTATGTGAGGAAGTTGTCAACCTTTTCAAAGGGTGGATTATAGACAAGTGTCCAGGGGTGATAGGTTATGTGTGCTAGTCTCAAAAAAATAACCATAATTGTATTGACACCAATATCCCTTAGGAGGTTTTTTTATTACTTTGCATATGTTGTGTATGTGCAATGAATTTCTTGATGCTACACAGGTACATAACCATATACTTAACCATTTACAATTGATGGAGTTAAATATGCACAGGTTACTCTTGCTGAAGAAAATAAGCTGTGTTGCTAATCAGTTTATAAACAGGAACCTCCTAACCCACAACTGTGTGTCTTATCATTGATTTTCCAAGCCGTACACTACTTATACTATATAGGTTTTTATAGCTACTTAATATGTCACAAAATTCAGGATATCTTTTTTTTGAAAACATGATTTCTACTTTTTGAAAACATGATTTCTACTTTTTGAAAAACTTTTCCTAGGGACAAAATTATTCTACATTGTTTGTAAACATTGATTGATAAACTTTAAATATATACCAGTATGAATTAATTATTTGTTGTTGTTATTTGCAGGCTTTCCCATGGGGCAATGGTGATAGATCATTGTTACATAACCCACAAACTAATGCTACATCAGAGGGATTAGAAGAGGAATATGTAGCACACCATTAAAATTTGCTGAGATGTACTAAATGTTTATATATTTAACAATGACAATTTGATGAAGCACTTTCGATCTAATTAAAGTATTTGAAACATAGATTTTGAAAATTTCTGATTTTTTTTGTTAGCTGTGATAAAGAAAGACAGCATGGTTAATTTAAAATGTCTCCAAATTTTGAAGTATACGATATAGAGCAAACTATGTGGTATTTAAACTAAACATGTTTTGAATAAAAATAATTGTGTTTTTATGAATTGTTAATTTGATTTGTTTTATTTACCATTGAATTACCTGTAATCAAGTTTAACCTCTTTTGTCTTGAGGTATTGCAGAGATAAATTAGATGGAAACAGTCAACGAAATGAGCGGGTGCCCAGTCCTGGATAACCACTTTAGTTGGGGCAAGAAATCTATTGGGCAATCAAACATCTGCAAATAACAGTCACCATGAAACATGGCAGACAGACAATGTCTGTACAAAGTAAAAGGTCCATCTAGATCTACAGGACAGACTGTTTGGCAAAAATTTGATCTTATTGACAGTTTTCAATTCATCAATATACTATCTATGTGAAATGGTTTTGGTCCTGTTAGGCTTCATTTGGGTCCTCTAAAATGTTTATCTTCACAGGACCTTCTGTCCTGTGATAAACAGTTGAGTATCGCAGTGACTGAAATAAGAAAAAGTACCTTCTGCTAAATGACCTGTTTGGACAACTACTTTCTTATCCCATATCTACATCGGAATCCTACGACTTAGAAAGCTTGTTTATTTCAGGCCTAAATTAAAATTAAGTTTGTTTGCCTTTACTGACTGAACTG
This sequence comes from Mactra quadrangularis, assembly GCA_025267735.1. Lineage (NCBI taxonomy): Eukaryota > Metazoa > Mollusca > Bivalvia > Venerida > Mactridae > Mactra > Mactra quadrangularis. The sequence goes on from CM046305.1 coordinate 26,320,463, forward strand.
AAAATATGCCGCAGACTGAAAAAAATTTATTCGAATGATTCTGCTTTAGGAACATATTAAAATCATACTTGACATTGTAACAAACTAATTAGATTAGTTGAATGGGAGACTATTGCACAGCTACTTAATAACTAAGAATAGTCGTTTATATGTTGTAGTACTGGCTTATGCCCAGGAAGCAATTTCTACATTTTATGACATGTCCATCAGAACCAGTCCATAGAGGACACCTGTCCACAAAGGACACTTGGATTTTCCTTTGACTGTCCTTTGTACACACGTTAGACTGTAGTATATATATATACATGATCAAACAAGTTGTTTTGTCAGATCTACCTAATTAAGGGATAATTCATGAAAAATAAATTTTCCTACCTAAAATGAAGGGTCGGTAAAGGGCAAACAAAAGTATTTTTTAGTTTAGGCCTAAGTATGTATCAGTTCAAACTTTAGAGTCATGGGTTTGATCCCAGGACAAAAAGCTACATGCTTAAAAGCATTTTACCTATATCATGATATGTGCTAAATTTGGTAAATAGCTCAGATTTAGTGATCTAGTCACATTGAGCTGTTAAAACAACAACTGCAATGTGACAAAAATTGTCAAGAATACATCAAAAGTACCTAAAAAGAGGTGGATTTAATCTAAATTGGAATTGTACCAAGTCATTATTTGTACTGTCCAATTTTATTCAACTGTTGGTGCTGCATACAGTAATTCCTCCGATTTAAATTTTCACTGCAGTATTTCTGTGTAGTTTTCTCACTATCAATAAAATATGTATAAATCGGAAAAGTTAATGTAAGCACCATTGACAGCTAAATAAGATTAAACAATCCCATGTTATGAGATAACTCGAGCATTGGAGGCAAAACAGACCAGGAAACAACTACAGATGTTCACATTTCAATTCTGCAGAAAACATGCCAATTCATTAGATGTTTTAACATAAGTCTGTAGCTCACCAGGATTGTGAATCTAGTGTCTCAACAATTTGACAATTATGTAAATATAATTATATTCATCTTTTAATAAGATATATGAAGAAGTTCTGGTCTTGTGAAAGGGTAGGTGAGTATATAGACAAAGGTCCAGGAAAGCTAGGTTAGGTGCGCTAGATGCTGTTTAATAACCAAATGGCAAAATGTGTTGACATGGCGTTAAACCCTGTATAAATGAAATAATGAATCATTAGATGTCTCATGTTCTGCCCCCAAAGCCCCTGAGAAAAAGGCTCCCCAACCTTTTCAAACAAAGATCACAAGTCTACTGGTCAAGGAGATGAAGGTTCAATGATTTGGCAAACATTTCACAAAGCTTTGTCATGAAATCATTTTAAAGACATTCTCCCTGCTACCACTGATTCCAAATCATGCAGGATAGTAATCAGTCACTGACAATAGAGATTTAGCCTTTCCCTAAATGTTGAGTAGGTTAACTGACCTCCACCATGCAATGTGTTGCAATGGCATTGAACCTGAGCAAAAAGTGTTAGGGGAAACATGTTCAGTGTCTTAACCAGACATAAACTTGATCTTTCTAATATCATGTTATTCTGATACAGGCTCATACAGCAAAGCTGACCAGCAAATGAAGCCTAAGAGCAATGAACGATATCGTGGAATGTTTGCTCCTTCTAATAAGTAATTCATAGGTAGAAAGTTTAGTGGAAAAATATCAATACATCCTGTAGTAATGAAACAGCTTGTTGAAGAAGTAAAAACCGCACGCTTTATCACTAAACTAAAATAGTTCAAGATGTTTGTGGATTTATATAATGTTAATGTTATACATTGATCACAAGATGTGGTACATGTATAGGCACAGTGAATAAAACGACTAAACAAAATGCCATCATTTTTTAACTTTTATTTTGAACCATTCATAACAGTTACATGTATTAGTTTGATCAAAGATACATTAATGATATTAACACAAATATTTCTAACATAACTAAATGCACATAGCTGTACAAAGAATATCTCTCATTCATAATGAAGTAATAAAGCGGGGATGAAACAAGCAAAACGATACTATAATACATAAATTGGTGTTATTTACTAATCTTTTTTTATACTGTGCGTAATTAATAAATATGATTAAATAAAATTTAAAACCCTGGCCAGTGTATTATTAAAGTCTTTTGATAATTTCCCTAAAGAGTATAGTGCAGTATATGACAACAATTGTTAGTAAAACCTTTAACAATAAAGACCTCAGCTGCATTAGAGTGAGGTTGTACATGAGTAATTGTAGCTCTTATTTTTAGAAAAAAAGTAAATCTCAGCAAGTTTAAGTAACAAAAGATTCACAAGTGAACTAGCTATATATCTATAACTCATGAAAAAAACATTAACAAAAAGCAGTCAATGAAATTAGTGGGTGTCCCATTGCCTGGGGCAACTAAATTCTATTTTGAGCAACCAAAAATTTCTTTTGGGCAACCAAATTCCTATAAACAAGATATTGTTTACTGCTAAAATGACCTGTTTAGGCAACCACTTTCATATCGTAATTTTGTAGACTGTACAGCATAGCAAATCATTTGTTAGCAAAACGGCTAATGTATTCATAATTCTTTGAAACCATAATCATAAAGTTTGACATTTTTTCAGTTACAAGAAAACTGTAAAATTTTGCAGATAATGACAATACGATGTTCATACATACAAAAATTGGTTATTAATTGTGCCGAAATTTTAACACATACATTTACAACAATGTACGAGCCGTGAGGAATATAGCTCCTCAAACTTAAAAATGAATGACATCTACCAATAATTACAGCACAAAATGCATTAAAGTCAAGCTACTTAAATAAGTTAGTTTGTAAAAACTTAATAGCACTTTCAACATTGTTAGTTACATCAATCCAAGATTAAATTAGACAAAACTTCGAAATCAACAGAAGGGGGGGTTAGGAAAAATTATTGATAGAGCAAATTTACAAGATTCACACACAGTTCACATTTTTTATACAAAATGGGTGTTTATGACTTAGTTTTCTACAAAAAGCAAACATGACGTGCACACAATACTACGACATAAAATGATTGCAGTTTTAAACATTGCTTGGCACTCTCTAATAAATAGCTTGCAGGTTAACTTTCATACACAATTTTAACCTAATAAACATATTATAGCTCGAGGGGTTAGCCCTTCATTGCATTACATTTTCATCATATTTTGTGGCAAGCTATTATTACTAAGTAACCTCAAAAATTTGAAAAATGAAAACTTGACAAAATTCAGCAAGGTACCATTTTGGATATTTATGCAAGAGTGAACCAAGAAATATAGTCTGAAAACTAGCAAATTTGGAACATTTTCATTTAGTTACAAGGTCTGTTTTCTCAAGATTCATTGTACTTGTGGTAAATCTCAAATTTGTTAAAAGACATTTTGAGCCATTAGCAAATTTAACTTGGAAAAATTATAACACTGGTTTGCCTTAAATGAAATAAACATATATTTGTATTATGAAATTTAGATTACTAATAATGCTGTATAAACAAAAACCCTGATTTATTTTGATATGAAACACTTTGCAAAATACATGGTTACCAGTAGATGTACACATTTCAATCTAAGCATAAATTAACTCGGTAATAGTCTACCATCCTTCTAACCAGAGGTTATCAAGGTACCTGATATGGGTAACCTCTCGGTAAAAGAATGTACTAGTAGTCTATCTAATGGAGATTTTCCTTTTGACAAGAGTGACTAATTATTTGCAAAGCTAATTCTTAATATCTGTCTGAAAAATAAAATTTAAGAAGCAACAAAACCCTATTCTGAGTTAAGAAAAGTCTATAGTTAAAAATTGAATTGTGAGAAAAAGTTGAGTATTGAAATAACAAATTCTGATGAAAAAAGAATGTTTTACATCGTAAAATCTAATTCTGACAAAAATGTCACATAGGGACCAAAACAAAACTAGACAAGAGCCACATTGCAAAAAAACAAAAATATTTTTTCAACAACATTCAAAAATACAATTTCTCTTCAAATGCTTACAAATATTGCTAATGCCTTCTACCAGTAGAATTTGGCATACCTCTTTTTATCATAATCAACTTTTAATTTCTTAAATAAAAAAATATTCACATACACAACTACAAACCAATCAGTCATGGAAAAGCTTACAATATGTAAACGAAATATAACAACTCAATCATCAGATCTGCTACACTTCTCAGAAGTTGATTTGAATTTGTTTTATTTGAATTGGATTCCAAAAAGAACTACAGCACTTAATCTACAACATTGCCAATATGGAATTTTAAATAAAGCAGAAATATGGTTTCTTTAGAAAAGCTGGTTAATTTGTGTCTACTTTTCTACTTATTTAAGTCATCGTGTTAAATTTTCTAAAGTATTTTCTCGATTCATAATAATAGATGGTAAATGACTAAATTATCAACTAGCCCAGCTATAGGCAGTAAAGCTCTATACTAGCTTCCTACTGGAGGCTTAAGACAATGACTTACTTAATAATTTTCAGATGGTCATACATATTCATAAATAAGTATCAGCCAGTAGTGATGCAATGATAGTTTAAACATCAACAGTTTACATCTATCTGCTAAAGATCAGGGTAGATGAGACTAAAATCTACAGATCAAGTTACAATCATTGGATGTCTTGGATCTAATTTACAAAATTAAAACAGATCGCAAGTCAAGTACATGATGCATGGATATTGCTAACATGTTGTAAGTCTAAGATTTGCATAGCATGATTGAAGTAACCTAGGTCTGACAAGAGAGTTTGGTTTGTGATTTTATATCTACTACACTATGTATACATAAACATGGATGAACATTCAACAATTTTAAATACCTGATATTTTCAAAATGCCTTTAATTGAATAAAGAACCCTTCCTGAGGTCATTTTTTTTTTTGAATTTCAGAACCAGTCATTAAAACTTTCACCTATGCATTTACTGTCAAGTTGACACAAATCATAAGCAGAAGTAATTTTTGATGGAGCAATATTGTTAAGATTCTATTCAACCGTCAGTGGCACATACTTTCACATGGCTGGAAGTTGAAACTTTTGAAAATATTGAAATTAACAGATTTTGTGTAAATTACATAGAGTAATATATTCTCAAAATACTGAAATCAGTATACATACTGAAATTTTTCATTACACTCATTAACTCAACTGATTTAAATATATTTTTATCAATCGTGACTTATAGAAGTACTGTAATGAATATTTAAATCAATGGAGCTAATGTATGCATCACTGACAGTTGAATAAAATTTAACAATATTAAATTTAGATGTCATGATCAAGCATGTATACCAGTCTTGTTGGATTGAGACAGAGTTATCGGGGACTCGACACTAACAGTGTCCCAGGATTCTGAGGATCCCAAAAACTTGGGAGGAATCCCAGTGATGTTTAGCAAGGGATTCCATCAGGATCCCTATAAATTGCTGTTTTTACAAGAATTTGACTTTCCCAGAATTGTTTGTGATTGCACGTATGTATCAAATTCTTTTGCCTATTATTTGAAGAATCCTTAACATTAAGGAAGAATCTCAGAAAAACTGACTAGGCTTCCCTCTGTATCCCTAGTTAATACAGTTAGTGTAAAACCCTGGTTAAAGTTATGGTATAAGACTAACAACTATCATTTACATTCAATTACGATCAAACAACATAAAGGTAAAACAACAATTGATGTAAAATAACTATTTAACATTACAATGAGCAAAAACAAAACTTTCATCGTTCAAACAAAGATCTATTCAAATAATATCTCATTTATTATTTCACAATCAATTCTAATTTCTCAGTCAAATCATTTTCTTCACTTAATGCCAATCAAAGTTTAATAAACAAAAATCAACAAAAGAACATAATTCTAACTTTATTATTAACTCCTGTCTTTCAACTGGCTACTGCTGACTACTTATGCTTGGCATAAGGTATTTAGAAGGGATATTAAATAGGGTAGAATCAGTAAGGTATTAGTAGCACATAAAGCTCTATTATTCTATTGGGTTGAATTTTTTCAATCGGATGGGTCAAGCTTTTCCGCAGGTAAAAGTACTAAGTATTTAAAATTCTTGAAATATTTGTACAACATTTAACTGTGAGAGTCAGTCACTTAATCCTTAGTAAATAATAATACTTAAACATAATACACACATTTATAATGTTGAGGGTTGCCCGCAAGACTGTAGTAAGTCGAGTTAACAATCGAGTTACTACAGCCTTGCAGGAAACCCTCGATATATATCTATATTGCAAAACACATATTACACAACATGTCTTTGTGTTCATACAAAATAAAAGGCATTTGAAAAGAGCTTTGCTAACAAAATGAATTGTAAAAAATTGGTCGCAGGAATTTTATCATTAGATATTACGAAATATCCTATATAAGCTCTGAAGGAGTCAAATCAATGTAATATATTCACACATTGCTTAAGTTATTAATAAAACTTATAAGCACAACTTCAATTAGTCTACTTTAGAAGGTTAAAAATAAAACTACTTTCTAAGAAAGACCAAGGAAAGTGTATTATTATCCCATTACAAGTTACCCCATCAATTTACTTATTAAATATATTACAAAGTCTCCTAAAAGTTTTAGAATTTCAAATTATTCTTTTACATCATAAATCTAGTAGCTAATAGTTAAAGTAGAAATCTGTCAATACATCTTTCCCTTATGAATTGAATAAGAAAAGTAATAAAAAAAAATTAAGAAGCCTACTTGCCCCAATTTTTTTCAAAACCTATGTTGAGAATCTATCAATTAATTTCCCTGACTTTACTGCCAGTTATCAGTGGTCAGTTATCTCTCCCTGACATATGTAGGGATCCAGGTAGCAATTGGATCCCATTTTTTCCCATGAACTAGGGTACAAAATTTCTTTCTTGCCAACATAAATTGTGTTTATGTTACACTGGTACCATCACAAAGTGACCCTAGTTTCATTTATAAAAGATTTATACCTTATTGAAGACATTGAAGACATACATTCCATGAGTTTCAGTCAAAATGAAGGATTCCTAAAATACATTTAATTAAAAACCATGAACATCCAGCATTTCAGCAGTGTTTATACAAAAAGGCAAACTCTTTCTTGGATCCTGAAATTCTAAACCTTAAGACCTGTGTACAGAAAAACTAGCGCTTACGAAAATATGTTATTCAATTACAAAAAGTAATTTGTTAAAAAAATACATGTATAGTCAATCATGACTACCATTTCTTAAGACAAAATTCAAGTCAACCAACCAATTGAATCTACCTGTTTAAAAATATGCAAATAGAGAAATAACTGACCATTGTCCCTCCCTTATTGTAGCTACAATATCAACTAACATGACAAAAAGTACAGAATACCTATCTCTGAAAAGCATGGTTTAAATAACTAATTTATACCTCAATTTTTTAACAAGAATAAAAAAAACAAAGTCAAGAATTGAAACTTTTTAAGACATGTATTGAACAGAGAGACCAACCTCACAATAAATACATAGTATTAACAATTTACACTTATGTGAAAAATGTGAGACCCACAAATATCATCTAAATCATAACTTGTTATAGGCCAAGTTACCTGTTACCTAAATCCTAAGCTCACATTCAACCAGCCTTTATTTATGTGCATGCTAGTTCACATAAGACACTAACACTGAGTGAAAAAAAAAAACACAAAAAAATTGGCTTTCCATAAAATCACAGTCTTAGTTTAATCTTTTGGGCGAGGTTCACTATGTTTTTTGGTAAATTCTGAAGCATTTTTTTGAAACTTTTTTTTATCTTTAGAATATTCTTCTGCTAAGTCAGCACGTAGTGGATGTTCTGGTTCTGGTTCATTAACTAAGGCAACCAAAGCCTGTATAACTGTAATAGAAACAAAATATTCATTAGCAATATGTCGTGACCCGTGTCTGCAGTGTAGTTGGTAGCGCACCACGATTTCATATCTAGTATTCTTTCGGGACGCAATAATACACCAGAAAGTCGATTTTAATGTAAGAGATTTTTTTTCTTTCGATTGGATTTTTAAAATAGTATAGTTAACATGAAATACACATCAATACACATATTTGAGCTTAAACTAACTAAAATTGATAAAATAAAATTGTTCAGTACTGAGTTTTCAACATTTATTTCAGAACAAGATAAACAAGAAATGTAATGTGGAAACCACATTAAAGCCGGATTTAAAAAATTTAGCGCAAAAAATACAAAGGGAAACAATCCATAATAAAGGCAAGTAGAGTAGTGGTTACTTTCTAACTATGTTTGTCACATGGTATGTTATCATTGTATGAAGTTTCATGAAGATCTGACAATAAATGGCAGAAATATATGGTAAAGAAAAAACTTTAACGCAATTGTTAACGACACAGGACACCCGACCTCCCCCCCACCTGTGTTTCACCAAACTATTAGCCAAATTTTTTCGTTTGAAAAATCTGGCTAATAAAGCAAATGAACTTATGTACCGATTCATTCATCACCAATTTATCATTGTTACTAAGCGTCTTGAAAGAGACTATATTTTGGGTTTTATCCTTATAACTTTAAATGACATTTTAAAAAGGCAGTATTGAATTGAAAATCATGGGTCCTTGATCGAAATCAAATCAGCACCCTAGCAATCAAAACATTGCAGCCCTAGTATTCCTAAGGGGTTACTGGGTCGAAGCCAACCTGAGGTGAATATACCCATGTCATGAATATTTAACAATAATTTTAATTTTCCTCCATTAATAAGGTATATGGAGAAGTTGCCAGCCTTGCAGAAGGTAAGGTGATAACTGGTTATTAACGTGGGTCCAGGAAAGCTTTTAGTTTTAAAATCTAATAATAGCAAAAATGTTTATGCAATAAAATACCTTGATCAGTTTTAGTTGCAGGTTTCCAATTCTCTGCACTAACAATAGGCAAACATACTTGGCCTTTCTCATCAATATTTGGATGGTATATCTTGGTCTTAAACGTAATCTTTGGAGGCTTGAAAGGATATTCTGCTGGAAAGTCTATTTGGATTCTGAAAGCTCCAGTTTTGTAATAATCACAAGTCTAGAATAGAAAATAGAATAATAAAGAAACAAATGTTCAAGTGTGCCCCCAAAAAACATGTATTTTTCACTTTCCTTGAGGCTGAATTCCCTTTTTCTTACAGTTATGAACTATTGATTTCATTTTTACCAATTTACCTTTGAGAAGTCTCAGAGGAATATATTTGCTTCAGTCGTTGAAACTTTAAATTGACAGAAATATCAGTGTTCTCATTAGGAACCGGCTGCCAACCTGAATGGCAGGTTTGGAAGTCTCAAAGGCCAGTTAAAATGGGCAAAAATAAAAAAGACAGAAAGAAATTGCCCCTTGACCTCCTTAGAAAGCCTATTACTTTTCAATTTCAGTCGTTTCAACAAAATCTTACTGAGAACACTGAATATTCCTTTAAAAAAAGTTACTCCATTACGGGAATGTTATCCAATCCAAAATGAATCCCTAGTCAGTCAGAGAATCCTCTTAAAGATTATTTCTCCAGGAAAAGACAAAATTATGTATAAACTAAAACTATAAACAAATTTGCTGTCATCTCCAGTGAAAATGGTCAAATGTTTGCCAGGCTTTGCTCCCTAAACATATTTGAGATGCGCCTCTATAATGAAAGAAAGATTTTGTCTCCAATCACATTTGTCTTCTGATCGTGGACAGATAGGTTTAGAGGACAAATAGTTTTGGGGATGGGTCATCCTTATGACCGTCTGCTTGGTTCTGGAACAGCAAAATGTTTTAGGCAGTAGGCCCATAATAGTAAGTTGACTTGTTGCACATGAATGATATAGCTTTTTGTGCAAATTTCAACCACTGCAAATATCATGAAACTAAAACTTACTGGTAAAATTAGCCCTTGCCATTGTAAAATGTTTGACTCATCAGCATGTACATTCTTAAAATATGGAGATCCATTTGCTTTTATATCACCAAGTTCCTGAAATTTACAAAAGTTATTGTTGATTACTATGAAAAAAAATAATTACGCTGAGAGCAGAGCTTGAATTAAATCCGAGACCTCGGGTTTTGACGCACGAAGATTCCAAAATACCCCTTTTTGACCCTCACTCGAGATTGTCCGTGCGTCAATTTGACCCGCATATTTTTTGCCTACCAGAGTCATAGTTTAATCCAGATCTCAATTCACAACAAGTAGAGAGTATGTTACGTCTGCTTATTTGATGTAATCAACCAACCAGCGATGCGCGCTGCGCGGGACTTGCAGTTAGTATACACGCTTCAAAAGTCGATCACTAGTAACTCCTTTGTTCATCGATGGCCCCTGTGTATATTGTCGCCAATGAAGACCAATCAGCGTCCGACTAACAAATCAATAGCGCTACATGTTGGCCCAATTAGATTGTTTACATAATCAAACGGTTGCAATTAACATACACATGACAAACTGTGATATTGCATTGATTAAAGTAGATAAAGCTTTTTGGATGCTTGCCGATTTTGTTATATTTTTGGGGTGAAAAAAAATCAAATTTAGTCTAAGTTGAATCAATATAAGCAGAAATAAATATTAAATCCATTATGAACATTAACATTCTTGAATGATAAATAAGTTTTTCTTTGTTTAAATTTACCAATAATTGCCAACGACACCCGTCTCTTTATCATTATATTTTTTAAAAAGTTAAAACTTTTAAAATTTGATTGCTACCATCGCCGATATCGTTTTTAAGCGCTCATTGTTTGTTTAACTTGTAGACATCAATTAAAGAACTAGGTCACGCTTGTTTTAAGAATACATTCTAACTTACAATTAAATTTAACAAGACTCCATAGTTATGCATTTAGACTTTGCATTATGACATTGTACGCTATCAAACATCAATTAAGTGTGAAAAAATACCAAGACACATTTTAGATTGTTAGCATCAATTTCCGTCATCAAACAAAGGGTTATATTGATTTGATTGTGAACAATATAGACTTCCAAGAGTGCATGACAATTTGTGATGTAATAAGTCAAGGTTACTTCTTCATATTAAAATGATATATACCTTACTTAAAGCGGTCATAAAACATCGTATTTTAATGTTGCTGTTTTTTTTTTAAAACAGATAATAATCCTATTGGATTTGAAAATCCTACTCGACTGATTGGACAAGTTTAAACAATCTTAAATACCCTCCAAACACATGGAATTAGGTATCATCTATTTCTCTGGCCAAACAGGTATGAACACTCGCCATGGCGAGCAGGCGAGCTGTATTTTACACCCCTGGATAATCAAAATTTTGAACACAAAAGAATAATTCATTTTTAGTTTCTACTAAAATTAAAAAAGGTTCTGTAGGATAGTTTTGGTAGATTTTCATATTCATGTTAAGATCAGGGATACATTAGGGAAATTAAGTTAAAGTATACACTAGCAAGTTAAACATGCATTAAGTAGCAAAGGTTCGCAAATCGATCTGTGTATTGCTTTGCCGTATTGCGAACCGGTTCGTCTCGCGACAGGGTCCACAAACCCAAGCCCTAATAGGGCTACACACCTAAGGGGACGAATCGTCCAAATTTTTTTTAGACGATCCGTCCCTAATTTGGGGGCAGATCGTCCAAGGATGGATCGTCCAAGGCCGAATGTGACTGGGGACAGATCGTCTGACATTCTGATAATAATATGCCCACCATATTATTAAATCAATTAAATTTCATTATTATAATTTCCCTAAGTTCTCACGCATTTTTTACAGAATATATTATCAGTTTGACTAGTTGGTATAATGGTTGTGCTATAAATTAAGTTTGACAAGTTGACTGTAAACCCTTTGAAACCACACTTTAGCTTTTAAGTAATGATACAGAAATGGTCCTCCAGTTTGCAGGGTCCAAAAACATAAATAGGAGAATGACAAGGGTATGACTAAACAGCGAATAGGACTCCTATTCGCGAATAGGAGATAAAGTGCGAATAGGACTTTTAATTTTCAAATAACTCTAAGTATACTGGTCATGTCGACCAAATATTGTATATTTATTTTGAATAAAGTTATTTAGAAATGGTTCGTCTTTTAAGATAATGTTATTGGTGAAAAATGAAGTTTTTATCCAAGATAATAGATATTTTCGAGTCACGTTCGCCTAAAGACCTATGCGAATATGACTTTTATATCGTAATTTAAGATTTTAAAAGTAGTAAATACATGTTCAAATTTAATCATTTACTATTAAAATGTTTATTAGCTTAAATACTTAATAAATAAACATTAGTTTGGTTTCAAACTGTGAATAGTATAAGTAAACATATCATACAATCTCCTATTCGCTCAGTTACTAAAAATAGATCCTTTTCGCTCAGTGTTCTTCTACATACGAATATGACTTTTTGCTATGCGAATATGCAGTTTAATATTTAATAAGTTGAAATTATATTTTGAAATTCAAATATAAGATATTCAAAAAAGTATTTGTGCCAGAATATTTAATATATAATTATTATTTTTGTTAATAATTTTGTTAATAATATAAGTTAACATAGCATACAATCTCCTATTCGCTTAGTTACTAAAAATAGATCGCATTCGCTCAGTGTTCTTCTACATGCGAATATGACTTTTATATCGTAGTTAAAGATTAAAAAAAACTGTAAATTTATACATCAATAATTTAAATCATTTACTGTTAAAAACGGGTTTTAGCTTAAATACTAAATAAATAAACATTGGTTTGGTTTCAAACTGCGAATAATATAAGCAAACATATCATACAATCTCCTATTCGCTCAGTTACTAAAAATAGATCGCATTCGCTCAGTGTTCTTTTACATGCGAATATGACTTTTATATCGTAGATTAAGATTAAAAAAAACTGTAAATACATCAATAATTTAAATAGCTTAAATACTTAATAAATAAACATTAGTTTGGTTTTAAAAGTTCTGCGAATAATATAAGTAAACATATAATACAATCTCCTATTCGCTCAGTGTTCATCTACAAACGAATATGACTTTTCGCTAAGCGAATAGGACTTTTATGTTGCAGTTTAAGATTTAATAAGCTGAAAATATATTTTGAAATTCAAATATTTAATACTCAAAAAAAGTATTTGTGCTAGAATGTTTAATAAATAATATTTTTTTTGTTGAGTGATTATACATGTGGTTGAGTTCTCTAAGCAAACATACATGTATCATACAATCTCTTATTGCATATGTTACTATAAATAGTAACAAAATCGACGACAAAGTACGCCAATATAGCCTCAATGTGGGCAATACATTCCGGTATTGAGCAAGTGTGCCAAAATATCGATATTTGGCCCACTTCCTAGTGTGCCAAAAATCGATATTGAGGCAACTTCCGGTCATTACGCACCTGCAGTCCAACAACCGCAGACTTTCCGCACGTGGACTTCGTACGTAATTAGCAACAAGAAGCTATTTAATTTTACGACGTCTGGTTTTTTTTTTCATAGTGAAAATTAATAAGATAATCAACAATTTATCAAGACTTGCGTTTTATAACAAGCGTTCATTAGATTCCAACGTTTCGACGTTGAATAAACAAAACAATACATGTGACGTAACGTCAACGTGCAAAATAGCGCGTTACGTCGAGAAAATTGTAATTTTGTTGTAGAAAAATCATCGTTACATGCATTGGTCAACATATGCAATAAAAAGGTTATGAAACAGGGCAAGTGTGCCTTAAGTCGATATAGGCACACTTTCTCCGGCATTAGCCCTCGGGCTAAAGCCCTCGGGTCAATACCTAAGCAAGTGTGCCGATATCTTCCTTAAGGCACACTTGCCCTGTTTAATAACCTATACCTATTCGCTCAGTTACTAAAAATAGATCCTATTCGCTCAGTGTTCTTCTACATACGAATATGACTTTTATATCGTAGAATTATACTACTATATCTTAATTTCTTTTATGATGTGCAAGTAATGCCAACTTATTTAAGTCATTAACTATAATTTGGGTATATATCTTACAATACGCAAGTCAAAAATCTCATATTTGCACGGTTTATATAATAATATATCCCGTGAGGACAGTGACGTTCAATTTAATGAATACTAGTATGACTATCGCTGTAAGAAAATTACTTTATACATTTTTAATAATTGCCATGTTTTTTTTTATTTCTGCGAATATGACTTTTTAATGTAATACTAGTACAGTGAGTAATAAAAAAAAGAAATGTTTATTTTGATATAACTGATATCTTTTATTTCAAATGAGCATTTATCAAAACCATTCCAAAATATAAGAACATATGACTCCTTATCAAATAAGTTGTATCTATTTAAATATGTATACATGAAACACAATAAATTGTTTTATTAACATTAATTTGCTACTTAATTGAGGATATTTAGCAAATTAGCTGTTTCATCATCATTTAATTTTTAATAAAATATTTTTTACTTACTTCAAAATTGATGATAAGTATTTGAATAACACAATAATGCAAATATTAAAACAATTTTAAATCAAAGCAACCGCTATAGCACTTGTTTCTTCAATTAGCGCAAATAAATTATCGTTATCAGGTAAAATAACACTTTAACAAAAGGTCGCGTGGTCATCATTATGAAGGTGTGACAATTAACGAGGACGTATACAAACATACATTCATAAGTGTGTCTATTATGATGTGATAATATATCTTTGTTACATTGTATTGATTATATCCACGCGTTAACTGTTATATAATTAAAATCAGTGTGAAAATTGTGTATTGCGATTAATTAAGACAGATTTTACCCGTAATTTAACTTTGTAAATAGTTATTACAGTTTGTAAAATACGTACAGTGATGTGTTTGGCAACAAATTTTCCTACAATATATTACAAAAATCTCATGGACTGCTGATATATATGTATATTTATTTATGAAGAAAAAGAAATTATATAAAAACCTATATGTACGGGTATCGCCTGAACATTGACTCTCATATTGACGGAAATAAATTCAAGATAAAGCTTTACGAAAGATTTAAAAAGTTCTACGAACAAATTTCGGAACTTTAGCAATTTCCATTCAATTTCCATTCAAAATATTTCCATCGCAAAAATAATTATTTTAGTAACTTAGAATGAATTTTACTATTAGCTATGCGAATAGGACTGTCCTATTCGCATAGCTAATAGTAAAATTCATTCGTAGAACAACACTGAGCGAATAATTATGATCTATTTATAATAACTAAGCGAATAGGAGATTGTATGATATGTTTGCTTAGAGAATTCAACCACATGTATAATTATTTATAAAAATAATTATGATTTATTTAATATTCTAGCATAAATATTTATTGGAATATTAAATATTTGAACTTAATTAAATTTTTTCTACTTATTAAATCTAAAACTGCAACATATTCGCATAGCTAATAGTAAAATTCAATTGTAGAAGAACACTGAGTGAATAAATCTATTTTTAGTAACTAAGCGGATAGGAGATTGTATGATACATGTATGTTTGCTTAGACAACTCAATCACATGTAAAATTATTAAACAAAAATTATTATTATTTATTAAATATTCTAGCACAAATACTTTTTTGAATATTATATATTTGAATTTCAAAATATATTTTCAACTTATTAAATCTTAAACTGCAACATAAAAGTCCTATTCGCTTAGCGAAAAGTCATATTCGTTTGTAGATGAACACTGAGCGAATAGGATCTATTTTTAGTAACTGAGCGAATAGGAGATTGTATGATATGTTTACTTATATTATTCGCAGTTTGAAACCAAACTAATGTTTATTTATTAAGTATTTAAGCTATTTAACATTTTCAATAGTAAATGATTTAATTTGAACATGTATTTACAACTTTTAAAATCTTAAATTACGATATAAAAGTCATATTCGCATAAATCGTTAGGCGAACGTGACTCGAAAATATCTATTATCTTGGATAAAAACTTCATTTTTTCACAAAAACGTCATTTCAAAAGACGAACTATTTCGAAATAACTTTATTCAAAATAAATATACAATATTTGGTCGACATGACCAGTATACTTAGAGTTATTTGAAAATTAAAAGTCCTATTCGCACTTTATCTCCTATTCGCGAATAGGAGTCCTATTCGCTGTTTAGTCATACCGGAATGACAATGCATTTTGGATAAGTTGACATATCCAAAAACTTGGGTCTGTCAAACAATGTTGGAAATTGGGATCATGTTTTGAACTGAAATAGGGAACAAAACCATACTTAGTAACTTACTCATGAATGCCAGCCATGAGGAGTATTTCACAATCAAATGTCATGCTTTAGAGAAAAAATATTTCAACAAAAGATTATTTCCAGGATCAATAAGGCACTGGATAAGAGACTCAATCGTCTAACACACTGTTACAATTCAAATTATCAAAAATTGTACAAAATCTGTCATAAAGACCAAAATAATACTAAGAAGGAAGCAGAATTTCCTCTTTCGCATTCCAATCGAAAAAATACGCAACAATAAACGCCGGTAAAATTTCTGAACACATTTTCATGATTCTGATATTTTTACCGATTAATAATTGGTTCGCTCGATTAAATATTACATTCTTGTTCACAAAATACAAATTTATAAGAAAAGCATATATTAATAACGACAAAACAGCTGATTTTTCTCTCTACCTTCTGAAGTCTCCTAGTCGCAGCCATCTTGAATTTTTGTCACGTGACTTAAATAAGACACACGGGCCTCCAAGGAACACAAAAACTCCAATCAGGGTTACATCCCTTTGCTGTACTGTAATTTGACCTGGGTCTATTTGTATGATAGACATTTATACATCTATTAATAAGTCTAGGGTTTGTATGATATATAAGAATTTGAATGAGGATATGTCATGTGAATATGTAATTTGGCAATTAAAGGTCTGAAAACAAATACATTTGATATATTCAAAAAGAAGTATTTAATTGAATTAAAAATGTCAAAATCACTAGATAAATCTATATGTTACAAGATTTTATTTATTTACAGTCGATATTATTTATATACATGGATAACAGCTAACATAAGTTATAGTGGCCAACACAAACATTATACAAATTATAACAACTGAATTATAAAATATAAATAGCAATGATGATAAAAAACATGAAAATTAAAAATATGTAGATACAATATGCATGATTATAAAATGAATATAAACTATGGCATTGCATTTTAATTTAAGACTTTAAATGCATAAAGAGGTAATGGTATATTATAGTTTAAGTTTCATGTGTTTAGGTGACCATTACCTGCCACTATTACCTCTGGTCATCAGCAGGCTACTGGCATCTATCTATCAATCTCCATGAGGAGTCTTTTAAAAATTCCGCTTAGTGCAGTGGAAATGTTGGTACAACAGAGTTACACCACCAACGCATGTATCCATTTATACCTAGGTGGAGTGAACCGATAAAATTTCTTGCTTATGGAAATTAGCATTGCCACTGATGGTGTTTGAACCAATCACCTCTCAATCCCTAAGTGTGCATCCTACCACTGGACTACTGCTCCTAAATGCATATACATTGTATGTATTTAATATAATTGCTGAAAATTAAAAACGCATGACGTTGTTACTGATTTTGATCAAGGCCTAAAACCTGCTATAAAATATTAGTCTTCGAATCAGCTAATGGACCGTGGACCGAGTCCACCGGAATCAACAATGGTCCAGTGACTTTTAAAATGTGATTGGCCCGTCTTACAGTCACTATATATTTTCCATATTTCAATAAAAAATCGTGTATAGGATAGAGAATGAGTAGCAGTTTGATATGAGAATTATTATCAACTTTTTGTTTACAAGTCGATCGTACGACATCAAGTGTCACAACAGAATATGTATGTATTATTTAAATCATACTGTGTTGACAAGTTGAAACTATACAGAAGTTGGACCCGTTTTACTAGTAATTGTGTGACAAAATGTGTCGTTAGTCAAAACTTAATGCAACCTGGAAGGTAATTAGTACTGTCTAAAATACCACAAAACAATTTGCAATTGAAACCAAGTCTTTGAATTGAAGCATTTCGTCGTAATCCCGCCCAGTTTTAAATTAAAATAATGTACAAGAATGATCGCGTTCGTCATTTTGACTCATTTATATAAATCACTTGTTTGCTTAAATATTTATTTATATTTTTTGATGTTTGTAATCATTAATGCCCAGTTTCTTTACATTACCGGAGTGCTATATCATGAATTGACACGAGATATATCTCCCGGTGTATTTCTTTATCTTCGAAATAATTTAATCCTTAGACCGCTTGTTAAAATCATTTCCACGCGGGTGTCCCATGCACTGTAACTTATTGAAAAAGGCATGTCAATTCCATGCGTCAATGTTTGCATCAGGTGCCCGTCCGATGCAACATGTTGGAAAGCTTAATTGTCAATTTAATTGTGAGTCAATTTCAACACAGGCACCCTTGTCCTGTAATGTATTGGTTAGAGCATGAGTAGCAGTTTGGTATGAGATTAATCAATGAGCGAAACACTTTTTAAGCAATTTGATTGACTGAGGGGGTACCACTGTTGTCTAATTAATTTTAAAATATGTTATGCTAAATCATTAAAATTGATTGCATTTTTGTCGTGAAGACTGAAATATAGAGATAAAATTTTGAAAAGATAACGTGTGACGCATAAAAGAAGATCTAAGAATCAGATTCCATGCAAATCAGATTTGGAAAGCTCACTTAAGTTCAGAAAGCATAATGAACTAAAAGCATCATGAACTAATTGGAACGGAACATATACATGCATGTATGCAAGCATTATAAATTAAAGAAGATAACTATTAAAATGAAATAAAAAAAATCGTCAGCATTATAAAAGTTAGTGCATATTGCCCATCAGTCATTATCATAGTAGGGTAAACAGCTACAGCTCGCCCTGTAACTAAAACTGTATTCATCTCTGAAAATTCTCTAGCAATTTGTTTCAGAGTTTTGTAGCTCTGAAATGGAGTGAGCTAATTCGATAGGCACGTTCCGCAAGGAAATCGCTAGATAGCGCTTCGTCCTCTGGTACCTTTCTTGCACCAAAAGTATTTACTATGTGACACCAAATCGATCGTACCTGGGACGTAGCGCTAGCTAGCGATCGCCTTGCGGAACGTGCCCTATATATTGGAACCTGTGGGATACAGTACGTATTACTGTATCTTAAGAATATTTTTTTGTTTAACATTTAATAAGTCGAGTAGATAAACTGGACAAATTGTACGTATAATTTTAAACTTTCAAAGGTCATTATTGCATATGTGTGCCTGTTTTTTGAAAGTTGATAAATTAAAGATTTTTAATCGATTCATAGCTGGATTTGAGTATTTATTGTAGATAAAAATCAGAGCTCTTCTTATGTACATGTATATTTTCAATTTTTCTGGTGTGAGTATCATAAAAGTGTCAAGTAAACGGACAAAGGTTTGAATTTTAAAATATAAACTAATAATATATATACGGTTTGCCTGAAGTCCTATTTTTACTACACCAAGGACCCTATAGGGTTCTTGACTACACTTAATTGGTTTGAAACTTTTGAAGATATTAGAGGCATGAAAATAAAACCAATTTTAAAGAATTAAACTTTTGACTAAAGAGATTTTAACGTTTTTGTTTGTTGTAATATTGAGAATTCCGAATATTAAATGCACTCAAATTTTGCATCTTTAAAATTAATACATTATTTTAACGATATTTACTTTAATATATTCTTTTATTTATGAATATAAACTTAAACAACATATCTATCGTTCTATAAATAAACGGTGAAGATATTCTATTGCACATGAGAATGGAATAATTGGCGAAATGACCCAGGGAGCAAATGACTTTGGGGACGTTTTGTACACAATCGATCTACTTCCCGTACTTTACGGACTTGCGTGATTTTAGTCTATACCACAATCCAAGATGGCTGCGCCCATGGTGAAATAAGCTGAAATAATTACTTACTGCTCACGTTATTGAAATGAACTGTTTAGAAATCGCAATCTTAAATTTCCGTTATATATACATCAAAGATAAAAATGGCCGCTAAGTTTTCAAATGATTTTCCCGATTTAGCTTCAGAGGAGACCAATGGATCAACTGAGGGTTCTTTCTGTAGCTCTATGACAATATGGCTCAATAAACCTCATGTTGTGAACAGAAGACTGTGTGG
The DNA here is from genome assembly GCA_025267735.1 of Mactra quadrangularis. NCBI lineage: Eukaryota > Metazoa > Mollusca > Bivalvia > Venerida > Mactridae > Mactra > Mactra quadrangularis. Next base: position 26,340,656 of record CM046305.1, read on the forward strand.
ATCTCGTTTCAATTATGTGAAAACGTTCACCAAATGCAGCCTATCTCAACATGCAATTATGTCTGCCATTGAAAGCTGTGGTTATGTGTTAAATGGATGCACATTCCAGCAGCTAGAAGCTCTAGGCGTTTCTTTTGCTGATGACCAATCAGATATTTGTGATAATGAAATACTGTCCACAAAGATAGAGGCATCATGTGCTGTAGACTCAGTTAATAGTCTTAACAAACTAAATGATGTGGAAATAGCTGTATTTGTCCGGCAACTGTTGCCTAAGCAACCAGAGCGCCATGATAATCTACCAGAGTTGGTTATATTTGGTATGTGGCTAATTTTATTATATATAAGTAGCGTGGACAAACCGGTTCTTGAACCTCTAAGGATTCAATGAGCCATTTTTAATCAATAAAACAATGTTTTTAGAAAAACACATTAAAAACACACCTTTTTATTCCACTTTTCTATCATATGTTTGTTGATATTTTATTTTCAAAACAAATCCAAATCCTTCCAGAATAAACACAACCATTCTCTGAAAACTGTCATGGCGGCTAAAAATAGATGACCTAATTTCGAACCTCTCCCGTTTTTGGCTAATAGTGAGGTTATAATTAGCTGTCACATGACTGTCACGAGACTTTATGACCAGAGGACAGGAATGAGTACCTGCTATGTGCTTTTTTTGTTATAACATACTTTAAAACAATATTTGATGGAATGTACTGACAGGGCTGAAAAAGGTAATAGGGATTTACTTAAAAATATTCACCATTACAAAATATTCATTCGTTTGACAGCTGTAGTTGCGTCTGTTGTTTACCAAACATTTGTGTACACGAGTTGATGACGTCATACGCAATTACGTAGCAAAGTAAACAACTTTTTATGAAAGGTTCGAGATCAGGTGAGGTTTGAGAACAGGTGTTTATACGATACTAGTTAAGGCAGGGTCAGACACTTTATGTTTTTACCGAGGATGCAGAAAGAATCCATTATTCAAGGATTCCTCTCTAACATTACTTAGACATTCCTCTATAAGCAACCAGAGCGCCATGATAATCTACCAGAGTTGGTTATATTTGGTATGTGGCTAATTTTATTATGTATAAGTACTAGTTAAGGCAGGGTTAGACACTTTATGTTTTTACCAAGGATGCAGAAAGAATCCTTTATTCAAGGATTCCTCTCTAACGTTACTTAGAAATTCCTCTAATAATAGCCTAATTTAGATACAAATTTGCAGTCACAAAATGTGATAAACAATTCATGAAAACTTAAATTCATGTAAGAGCAGGGCTCTTTTTAGGGATCCAGAATTAACCCCTAGCTAAGCATCACTGGGATTCCTCTCAAGGTTTTTGGATACTCTGAATCCCAGGAAAGTGTCAGTGTCGAACCCTGAGTAAAGGTGTGTGGCCCATAGGTGCCAGACACAAATTTTCCTTATTATAGTATTCTCTCTATTATTAATATTAATAGAAATAATGATGATAATTATAATAATAGTAATAATGATAATAATAATAAAGACTTTATTTAACAAGTCTACACACTTGGATAAATTATATGACTTGTACCGAAATATTTATTGCAGACAAAAGTCAAATGAGTTGTTGGTTTGTTCCTCTTAAACAACCAAATGTTACCACTAAAGAAACCACATCAGAAGAAATAGTTTACAAATTTACGTATCAGGAAGAACCTTCTAAAAGGTATTTGATTTCATTCACATCAACTTATTTTGATTGAATTCTAACCTCTATGCATGGCTTGACAATAACATATGTAGGATGACCAACTTTAAATTTTATTTGCCCAAACCAAATGTTGATGGTCATAAATATAGTCTGGTTGCATGATCAGACAATTTGTGGCAAAAAAGTTGTTGCCTGAACCATAAGTTAGGTGGTCACTGGCAATCCAACGGTTGTTAATATTAAGCCCTGCCATGGTAAAAAAGTTAGATATATCAGTAAAATTGTGAAGAAGAGGTATAATATGATTATTAAATATATCAATCTCATATATGGAGAGATAATAAAGAGTCTGCTAATTAACTTGACAATAACTACTCCTTGTCATCAGGCAACTGATAATTTATCTATCAATCTCCCTATTCATAAATCAGCCCACAAATAGCACCATAGAATCATAGTTAATTCCTCTTACATTAACCATATTCTAAGCAATTATTGTTGCATTTCTTGCTCTGAAATGATAATTAGCTGTGCCCTGGGATGTTTTCAAATGCAGGGTTCACTTATATAATCCATAAGCATGTGTCTTACTGCTTGACATGATGTCACATGTGTTTTACTACATAATGTTTTATATTATTATCTTACAGAATATCTCTGAGTTCTAGTTCTGAGGATTTCTCTGTTGATTCTCTGAGAAGAATTTCTCTAACATGGTTGAAAAATATTCTCTTGAAGAAACTTGCCCGATGGAGTGAACAGCAATGTCTTAACACTGACATAACATCATTGTGTCTAGTTTCATTAGAGGCATACAGTGAACTTTACAGTGAATTGAAAAATAAATATGGAATTCCTTTAGCAAAGGTTCTCATTTAGTTGTTTTCATTATATTGAATTTTTGTACACAAATTGTTAGTTTATTTCAATTTTTTCTTGCTATGTTGTGAACAAGGTATGTCAACTTCAATTTTGTTACTGCTTGCCATTCCTCTGTTACTTAGTTTTAAAAAATGCTACCAGCCGAGATAACATGATGTGTTACCAAATTATAAATTACAAAGCATTTAGGCTTATGATAATGTTTCTTGCTCAGATGGGGTTCAAACAAATGCAGTTTGCTATCAAATGATTGCAGGAGTAGATATTTAACACACTTGTTTTTTTACTTCATTCATGAGTCTAAGATATTTTGACCTTTGAACAATACAGCTGTAGGCAATGCCTATTTAGGGAAAAGATTTGTAATGTACTCAAAACATTAAAGAACACAGTTATGTTTTTGGTAGAGTTATTTGCCTGTGTTTTCATACTGTAAAGCTGAAGAGCTACAATTTATGCTTGTATTTATATTATTTTTACAGATTTGGCCAGAGAAAACAAGTGCACAGAAATATGTGTTTGAGGATGTAGCTATTGCAACTTATCTTTTAGTAAGAAAACAAGTATAAGTTGATGTTTTTAGCTCGACTTTTCAAAGAAATGGAGAGCTCTCCTACTCGCCCTAGTGTCGGCGTCCTCGTCCATATCTCTGATTAAAGTTTTTGTGCAGTAAAATATATTTTACTATAATTTTTTTTATTTCTTTAGGTATCAACTTCAAACTTCAAATATATGTTCCTTATTTTCAACCACATCTCATGTGACAAGTTTCATAACTCCAAATACATTTTTTCAGAATTATCTCCCTTTGAATTAAGAATTTTCTTAACAAATATTTGTTTTTACTGCAACTGTTTTATTTCTTAACGTATCATTTTCAAATATATATATTCCTTATCATCAACCTCATCTCATGTGACCATTACTTACTTAGTCGAGCATACTCACAGGTCACAGCTCTTGTTTATTATATTTTAAATTAAGTTTAGTTTGTGAGATCTATTAGATAGATTGAATTATTTGTGATGTTATTATGAATGCACAACATTTTAAGCAATGTAAATGTAATGTTAAACGACTTACTCAGCTTTTGGATATTTTTTTATAATTGATGCTTTATTGATCATTTCAATATTTTTTTCAATCATATTTCATTTTTAAAGGTACTTGTTCACAGATTTGGCTAAGATTTTTCTATATTTTCAAAATACCATTCAGTGTCTGTAATTGTGTCAAATAAGTAATTCTAAATATTTTAAGACATACTGACTGATAAATTGCAAGAAATATACAATACAAGTCACAAAAATGCACTAAAATTGTCTATGCCGTGACATACGGGGTAAATTTTTACTACTTGAAACACTGATATTTGTAGTTGTATGCCAATTTGTACAAAAATTGTCATTATCGAAACACTAATTTCCTGCTTTAAAAAATGTATCCATACAATTTAGATAGTTTCAGAAAAAGTTGATATTTAAATTGAAATCTGTGAATGAGTACAGTATAACCTCTGCTAACGGCACCTCTAACCACAGGGATTCCTAACGATAACCATTTATACCTATAATATATATATTATAGTATATATTATAGGTATAAATGGTTATCGTAAGGAATCCCTGTGCCTCTAACTAGCGGCAACCTCCGACGAGCGGCATATTAGAATTCCCCCCATCGATTTTGCACTATGATTTACCTCTAATGAAAGACACCTCAGCAGAGCAGTAAACGGCAGTTGATACAAATTCCCTTTGTCCATCCTTTACCTCCGTACAGCAACACTAACGACACATTAAACTAACCATCATGCTAGGAATTGTGAATGGTTATAATGATTTATTTTAAAGACTTTGTAATCATATAAAACCTTTAAACTGCTTTTTACTTTTGTTGATCAGCACCCGCTAATAATTGTATTTACATTACGGAACGGATAATGGCCAGTTTTCCGTACCGAAAACGGACGTTTTTCTTGATTGGTAAAAAAGTCTACCTCTGCAGAGCAACACCTCTGTAGAGCGACACTTTTTCAAACTCCGCCGAAAGTTGCTCTGCAGATATCTGTACTGAAGCTTTTAATCTAGTACATGTAATAAGCACAAATCCACACCAGTGGCTGAAAACTTTCCTACTTGGTACAGAGGTAGATGGGGAATCTTTGTAGAAAATATTTCATAACTAAACAGTTGACTTCACTACTCTATATGTCATTTTACTGCAGATACTATGGAAAGAGGATAGAAAGAAGAAAGGATTAACAAAGAAACAATCTTTTGTTGATCTAGGATGTGGAAATGGTCTGTTAGTCCATATATTAGCATCTGAAGGGGTAATGTTTTTTACATTTGTTGTTTCTCGATGTAGATAATATCGTTATAGTAATAAGTAAAGTAATTGCATTTTATAGTTAAAATTTCAGGCTTACGCACGTTCACCAACTTTACAGCGGATACCTCTGGTGATTGGGCTACTGGTATCTATCTATCAATCTCCCTGGGGAGTCTTTTTACTCCGCTTATTAGTGCAGCCGACAAATTGACACAACGGAATTATACCACCCTCCAAGGTACCCATTTACACCTGGGTGGAGTGAAGCAATCGTAGGTAAATTTTTTGCTCAAGGAATTTTGCTGTGCCCCTAGTGGGATTCAAACCCAGAACCTCTCGATCTCTAAGCATGCGTCCTACCACTGGACTACTGCTCCTACATAGTAAGTCAATGTACATTATGTTGATTTGTTTAGATTTGTTAGTCTGGTGACAGTGATCTGTAGACCTACTCACTGTTTCTGGACAGGCTTAGATCTCAGGACTACAACTTTCATCCGTATACATGTTCCTCTTTGAAGTATGAACTGCACCTCTTTTAACTTTACTTGATTATTATACCCCCCCCCCCCCCCCACCCCAAAACTATGTTCAGGGGATATATAGCTGTCAGCTTGTCTGTTGGTTGGTTGGTCGGTCTGTAGCTTTACTTGTCTGCTCAATTTCTCAGCATCTATTTTAGGATTTGATTCAAACTTCACTCATATACCAGGTATCAAGCAGGCATGTGCATGAAGTATTTTGGTTATGGTCCATTGATTCTTTGCCAAGTTATGGTCCTCTGAAGAAAAATCTTGTCTGCTCACTTTCTCAGCACCCAATTTCTTGACAAACACTTGTTGGGGGGTATTTTATTACATTCAGTGATAGGTCTAGTTAAGTTTTGTATTGGTACAAGTTTGTTCTTTTGTTATACAATGGTCATTTTAAACTATGTCTGTACTCTGTACTGATAAATTTGTCTTTCAGCATCCTGGTTATGGTGTTGATGTAAGGAAAAGAAAAATCTGGGATCTATATGGGCCTGAAACTGTATTGAAGGTAAAATACAGGCTTCTTAGCAATACCTTTGAAACTTTATTATGAAAAATATATTTTTTTTTTAATTGGATGGCCATTCAACAAGGAACAGCCTGTAAGGAGGCCTGCACATATTTTATTTGTCATAAAGAAATTCTGTAGTAAATTATCGTGAAGCAGTGTTGACATTACATATAATTTCTCTTTGCATTGACTGGATCAAATATGATGGGGGCATTTCCTTTGAAAATTTTCATAATACATACTTGCATAAGACTGGTGATTGTAAAATTTAAGATTTGATTTTGATGCTTCCTTTCATAGCACAGTGCTGTGTAATAAATACAATACATCATGCTAAACAATGCAAACTTTATTTATTGTTGGAAATATTTACATCATACTTTTAGTTACGTTTGCTTAAGTAAATATGATTACAACTTGATTATAGGATAATTATACCCCCGCTTCGAAGAAGAGGGGGGTATACTGTTTTACCCTTGTCCGTGCGTGCGTCCGTCCGTGCGTCCGTCCGTCTGTCCGTCCGTCCGTCCGTTACGAAATTTCCGTCGCAGTTTTCTCAGCAACTATAACATGCAGCAGCCTAATACTTTGCATATTGCTTCATCCCATAGTCCCATGTGGTGTAAAGCAATTTCATGCTCCTTGTTCATCTACTTCCTGTTTGTCGCATATTTTTAGATTTTGGCGGGGGTATCACTAGTGAGCATTAGCTCACAGATTTACTTGTTACATTTGATTACATAGTTTTACTATCATTACCTTATTCATGGTTTTGTACCTGCTATTTATTTTTTCAGGAAATGGCAATAACGCCATCTGCAGAAAGTATATTTCCTGATTCTGACTGGTTGATAGGTAACCATAGTGATGAATTAACACCTTGGATACCAGTGATGGCAGCAAGGTAACTAATGCTCTCAGTTCTCACTATTGTAGATATTTACTGTCAATGTATATACGTGTATATATAATATAAATGTTTGTTTTAATTTGAGTAAATAATATTGTTTAAAGGAGCAGGCATGGCTGAGTGGTTACGACGTTGGACTGGTAATCATTAGATAGCCAGCTCTGGGTTGGTTCAAATCTCATCCAAAACCTACCCTGTTGTTTCCTTGAGCAAGAAAACTTTATCCTACCAGCTCAGTTCTGAGGGACGAGGAAGCAGACTTGAAAGTGATTGATCTAAGTTGTAAGAACTTGTTTCACAATCGAGCTAAAAAAATTACATGCAGTATAAAAAATTAATTTTGTTTATACCAACTACATGTATTTTTATTTAACATAATATCTTTAGCTTTTCCTGAGAGGTTATAACTAGTAACCAGCGAGTGTCATTCTGAATTCAAATTTTACATTTAATTAACCAACTTTCACATTGACTTTTGTTAAAGTCTGTTTTCATGATTTTAAGATCTCAAATTATGAATTGGAAATTAGACTGCCAGTAAGTTTCAAAATGAGACAGGAAATATAACATAAGTTCTTTTCACTGTTTCAATAAAGTTGGGGGGGGGGTAGGGGGGAGTGGAATTGCAAGTTTTTTTCACTTGTTTATGGACAAGTGAAATCTGTAAATAATGTAAATAAGAGTTCACAGCTTAAAAATACATACATGTATTTGAAACAATGATATAAAAAGCATTGTATGAGTAATATTACATGCAATGATTAATATCACTGTTGAATAATATTGAAACATTGAAAATATAAAATTTATATTTTTATCATATATTTTCATGGAATAATGTGAAGTTTCACTGTAAAGCATGAAAGAAAAGTTCTTATTTATTCTCTTTGTTTTTACAGATCATCATATAAATGTTGTTACTTTGTTCTACCTTGTTGTTTCTGGGATTTTAATACAAAGTTTGATTTCTGTCACACTACAAAGAATGGTAAAGATGATGTTGGAAAATATCGTCATTATCTTGACTTTGTTAAAACTGTCGGTGAGAAATGTGGTTTTCATGTTGAAGAAGACACTTTGAGGATCCCATCAACTAAAAGGGTTTGTATTTGGGATCCTATATTACATCTAGGTTATAGAAATGAAATATGTATTATAGAAATATAAAGTAATGTTTAGTACTTTACATCTCATTTCAACCACAGGGATGTCATGTGGCCTTCCTTCAACTTTCAAACATATTGTACATACATGTATATAATAGGGATAGAACCACATTTAGTAGACCACATAATGTAGATTTATTACTACCGGTATGTGACACAAAAATTACTAATACCTTGATGGCACTTTTACCACACTATTAAATTAGATTAAATATAACTCTTTAATCTATGAAGGTTCATACTTTTCCAAGTGCAGACCATAAATTTTCTTCACTCAACTCCTATCTGTCTCTAAAGATTTTTACTTAACTTTTACAGAAGTATTATCAGCATCCAGTGCACCTAACCTAGCTTTCCTGGACCCTTGTCTATAACAAGAACTCACCTACCCTTCCACAAACTTCTCCATAATGCTCTTAACGGTGGAAAATTGATAAAATGGTCAAATTATCATGGAAGGATGTAACCTCTCTGGGTAGGATTCATACCTGTACCCCCTTCGGTACTCTAGATCGAAATCCAGGTGCGCTATCAACTGCGCTACTGACTAGGGTTACTGTTACATAAATAAGAGTTTATATATTACAGGTCTGTTTTGTTGGTAAAGAAAGGACATACAATGTAACTGAAGACTTAATAGTTGATCAATGTAGACAAATGTATATAACATCTAGATGTAGTGAAAATGTTACCATGGCAACCAATCATGATAACAACGAGTCTAATTGTGATACAAATAACTCTGGTACTAAAAATGTGAATGGAGATCCCAATGTCGACAAGGATAAATGGGCACCACAATTCACACCTAGAAGTCAAACTGAAGTGACCAGAAATTGTGTTACAGTTAGGAAAGAAATTAAAGAGAAAGTCATTAGGGATGTGTTTGATTGTTTATTGAACAGTGATAATATTGAGATAAAGTCAAGTTACAATGGATCTCCATGGAGAAAAGGAGGGAAAATTAAAGTTTCTGATGCTGTTAAACTGTTTGATTCTGAATTACTGAAAGAGTTGAAATGTGAATGTGGCGGTCTACAAACATTGCTCAGAAATAGCTGTCATATATTTCAAGGTACAAAATTGTATTACCTTAAAAGTGGGGAAGGCCAACATTTTATGAGAGTGTTATTTCAATTTACATAAGCTTTTCTTTTAAGGCAATTGTCATGATTTTTCACTGTATTAGTTGTAAATTTTCTATCTGCAATCTCCATTCTCAAGTTATTTCTAAACACAAATCGCAGTAATAGATTGTTTTCAGTCTTCACGACAAACTTTCATCAGCAATGGACATTTGGTCCTTTAAAATGGAACTTTTTACTGGTGGAATGAAAGTTCACTGAACCAAAACAATCTTAGTGATGTGTTAAAAATGCAGGCCATTTAATTGATTTAGCGTAATACATGTATATCCTAAAATTAAATAGACAGTATAACAACTAATAACTTTTTTTATTGAAAATGGTAGCTGAAATACATTGGTGGATGGTTGTAACATTCATATTCTAATAGTCACTGGACAGTCAACAATTTCTATGGGCTCAGTTGACTCGAGCCTAATCTCAGATTATTATTTATAACTAAAACATAACTCATTAGGCTGTTCTTTTATATAAATTATGTACAGTTACTGCAGTAGACATATATGTAGGTGTTTTCAGGACAAAATTATTGTATTCATGATTTCATGACATGTTTAAAATTCAGTATTGTTTCTTTTACAGTATCTGGAGGCCATGTTGAACTAAGGGACTTCACTCTTACTGACCCATTTGAAGGAAGAAAAAAGAAGACAAGTGATAAAGATTTAAGTGATTTTGTTAAGACTACATTATGTTGGTTCTATGACAATCACCCTGATGGCTGTCCTCGTGATTCTATATCTTGTCTGTATGCTCATGGTGTGACTGAACTTAGACCTCGACCAGTGAAACAGAAATCATGATAATAGTGGAACATAGTTATACTTTATGTGATCTAGGACCTGTATTAACTTTGATGTAGACTACATCACTCCTAGTACTGTGATATGTGTTGTTTGACAAAATTTACCTGATACTCTTTCATTATATTGCGGTCTATGGTATTAGTGGGTGTGCTGTTGCCCGGGGCAACCACTTTAGTTTGGATGCCCTACATTTTTTTTTGAGCAATCTTACTTCTGCAAATGAGATATAGCTCCTACAATGATCTGTTTGGACAACCACTTTAATATCCTAATTTCATAGACAGTACAGTTTATGAAATTGGGTCGGATATAAAAATGGTTTTCTGAACAGGTCATAATAGTAAGCACTAAATTTTTTTTGTAGATTTTTGGTGACCCAAAAATTATTTTTGCTTGCACCAACTGAAAAGCTGTTGTCCTGGGCAACTGAGCACTCACTATTCTTTAGACTGGTTATATATATATATATATATATATATATATATATATATATATATATTTAGACATACGACCACCTACGGGGCCCATATATAAGACCGACTTGTGAGGCATTATTTCACATAGTCAGTTTCGATATATGCCACTATGTACGCAAAAAATGAGGGGCATATACCATTCACTATTAAAACCGCTTTATGCACTCTATTTTAGTAGGGTACCCTACACCCCCCTACATCATTTAAAAGGTGCTAGAATTGCGAGGTTTGATATATGCCCCTTACGAAATATCGACCCCACAAGTATGGTTTCAAATAGACGGATACCCCGTAGATGGTCATATGTATTAGTATATATATATATGTATATATATATATATATATATATATACAGGTAATAATTTCACTGTTAAAAAAGCAGGTTATTTTATTATTCTAAGATACTCAAAATCTGTCCAGTTTTTACAAACACTTTCTCAAGAACTTTTTATAACATTTACTGCTTCCATATGCAGTTTGGTAAAACATTATGCAAATTATCTAATGGGATTTTGCAAGGTTTAATGAGATTTTAATGAGACCTGTGTAGGGTAAATTTTGTCAGGTTATTTTGAGAACTGAAAAGTAAACTGTTGTAACTTTTAACTTTTTCTACAAATAAAAAAAAAAAAATGCCGAAGATTATCAATATATTCCGTTTATTATACACATAAATTTAGATCTACTCATTGCATAAGACCTGATATTTAAGGACAAAAATGGAATTATTTTGCTTCTCCTTAATATTATGAAAGATCAAGCTACAACAGAAAGTTAGTCATTAAGTCATCTGTATATTGTTAATGTTAAATTATAATAAAACATATATATAAACAAATTAGGAATTCTTTTAATTGATAAATCCATATTCATTAAAAATGATTGCTAGAACAAGGATAGTTGTATGATTAAAGGGAGACAATTGATTCTCTGAGATCACATTCATTGATACAGAAGTATAAACTTCTTATGTTGTCACTTACCTTCAAGCAAGGACCCTGTAACATAGGGTCCTTGCTTCAAGTTAACTTTACAGTGAAGTGATAGTATCTCTTATGTTTTAGAATCTTTTGAGATGCTGCCATTTTCTTGGATTGCATTTTCAGATCTAGTCAAATTTATTGACCTGTCAATAAGCATTGTCATTATACCCCAAAAGAAAGTCTGTTACTCTCAACCATGGATTAATTTGTATCCTTAAAGAGCATAGCCTTCTGGTTGCGTTAATAATTTCAGTAAAGATACAAGAAGCAAAACAAAGAGATGATGACTAAATATTTTACCTAACTTGGGTATTTAGACTATATATCTTAAGCAGTCGAAAATTATTACATTTTTCTTTGAGTAATGAAAGCAATGTCTTGTATATTTATTGAGGAAACAAAGCTTACTACATTGGGGACAGGTTTGTGAGGAAGAAAACAATTGACATTTAATTTCCTTAGATATAGGCAAATATTTCAGATGTGGAGCAGTACTTGGAAAGAGCAAAACTATTAGATGCAATTCTCAGAGCTTCAGATATTTTAAGCCCTGATTGCTAATGAACAAATTTAACAGACAACATTCCGTCCAATAATGTAACACTTGATCATGATGTGTTTATTTTTGAACATTTGTAAGTATTTCGTCCCAAGTAGTTATCAAGAAAGATTTGGTTGTGATTTATAGTCTCCGGATTTTAATTATTGTTCATGATTCAATGGTATATTGTTTATTTTCAATATGTTTAATGTTTAGGGGACGAAGATACTTTGATTGAAGAAAAATAAAATATATATATGTATTTTTGTCTTGATTAAATAAAATACTGTTTAGTTAAATACAAACCAGTGTGAAGGTTCAGGGAGTAACTTAAACCAATGACCCTATGGTCCTTGCTTGAACATTGGTTACAGTCTGTTCAGTTTGGACATAATTTAGGGTTAAAATGCTTCATGTCAAAGTTTAGTTTTCAGCTACTCACAACTTGAAACAACTTGTTACCATAGTAACCTATAATCATTGATAATCCAATGTTGGCTCAGTTAACTTGCTCTTTGAAACCACTATTGACAGTTATCATGTGTTTTTGCAGTTTGGGTAAAAATGGGTTCGTCTTTCCGTCCGTTGACTCAAGTTGAATCCTATATAAACGGGGTCCTTCATTTTAAGTGATTTGACGTTTATACTTTCCGTGAATCGCTTATCAGATTTTCGTCCGCGTATTAGTCTAACCGGAAATAAGTGAATCGGATCAATGCGGAAGTAACCGGTAAAAATGTAAACAAATGCACGAAATATGTGTATTCCTTTTTTAGGATGCTTTGTCGATTTTCTGCCATACTTCTGCATTGTCACAATTCCCTTTTTCGGTTCGTTTGGCGGAATCGATTTGTCACTACGACTGTCACTCTTAATCTATGTTTATACACTCGTCAGTGAAGTTATACCTCGAAGTTTGGTGAGTCGATTTCCAGGTGGTGGAGTTTCGGTCCCTTGTCTTTTCGTACTTATGACAGATTTGCATTTCTTGACAGATTTTGCTTAATTTTGATTTTGTGTTTGCTCTTGTGAGATTTTAATTTGACTAAAATAATGCAATGGTTTATTATTGGAATGTTGAAGTCGACTGTGTCTGCATTTTAATTTGTTAATTGGTTAAACCATAAGGTGGAATCGTTCTGAAAAATTACTGCTTATATATTGCCAAAAGTATAACAATACTTAAGGATTTTAGTACTGTCAAGGCCCCAATAGATTTCAAATAAGTGTTTGTCCAGCATCTGTCTATACTGACCTCTTAAACTTTTCAAACAACTGAAAACTTCGGTAAAACTACTTTATTGTGGGTATGTGAGTATATATTTTAAATAATGCAACATTATATACCTATGACATGGGCTTAAACTTTACTCAATATATAAGGTCTGATCGCCACAGTCTTGATGATAAAGTTCCGAATTAAGTTTAGATCATAGTTATACAAAATGTGTCTGGAGACATGAAAATCCATGTTAGAATAATTATTGTACGTTCTTTATCTATTTCAGCATTATGTGATTCCATATCTAAATATATGTATATTAACTTTATTGATCATCTATGTACCACTTGGTGTGTTCCCTTGGCCTATAATCTGGTTGTATGATAAAATACTATGGCTATCAGAACCAGTGTTACTGACTGTAGAGATTGTTCTCATTCTCAACTATGTGATGCATTGTAGTCGTAGATGTGCTGAAAATATAGAAGAAAGTGAGGAAGATGCTTGGAAATGGAAGGTAAATATAGAGCTTCTTTTCTTCATATAACAGGGACTCTTTACTGACCCCTTAGTCTTCTGAAATTACTAATTATGCCATTTCCCAAATTTGAAGTTTACCTTAGAAGAAATTATGATAAAATTCCCCAAAATGTCCTTTATGAAATAAGGCCCTTGGCTCCTTCCCCAGATGGTAATGTACTGGAAAAAGACTAAGTAAATTAAATTTTCATTCACATGTAGCTTTCTGGGCTATTTTTCTTGTTTTCTTTGGAGAATGTTCATTGTTTTTCTTTACTTATTATTATCATACATTTAAACTGTATATTTTCAGTGCCTAATAACAGTGTTCTCTGCAGCATGTTATGCTGTTTTAGCTGTACTTGTAATGGTTGTATACAAAGAAGGATCTAATGTACAATTCTGGTATGTTGACTTAATTTTCCTGTTTTTGTGTCATGATTTAGTTTGTAAATTCTTATGTGTCTTAGCCTCTTAGGTTAGAGTTATAATTTCCCTGTACTAGAAGGATGACTGAGTCATCAGAAAACTTACGGTACTTCTTGTCTTATGTTTTGAAAAATCTCTAGAACAGGAATTCTTATATATACAAATGGAGACCATCTAATGGACAATCAAAGATTTAAGATGATGCCCCAGTTGAGAATTGAAAATGACCCTTTATTTTTATATGTTTGCTAGTTCCAAATTCAGACATATTGTAATATCTTTATCACTTATATTCTTCATATGTAGTTATTCAAACAAGATAAATACTTACCCATACAAATGTCCACCAATCATTTATATTAGAATCTTAATGTATTAGTAATTTTCTCTTTTACTGGTCATGCAAAAACTGTTTCTAATTAAATGGTGGATTACAATTTTGTCTCTAGATGACTAGGCTATACATTTTAGGGGTCCAGGTGATTTCATTTTCAGCTGGTCTCTCTGTGATCTCAACATGCAACATAAAAAAGTAGATGAAAACATGATAAAAACATTACTTAACTATTGTTAGACTATATATGTATATTTTTCAGGTTTGTATTGTTTGTATTATGCTTCAGTGTATTACTTGCTGCACACAATATGATGTGGATGTCACAGGAAGGTAACATTACTCTTCTTACCTTATAGTACATAATGTTGATCTAACATAGGCTTATAACCTGATAAAAGAATTGTGGTTCAAAACGAGATTCAAACCCATAAACTCTTGAGTTATTAATGGACACTCTACTACATCACCATAAAAGCTAGCTTGGAGGCAAGGCAATGCAAGTGCGGTATTATATCTCTCAGTCGCTGCTACATGCTAATACTGATCCATACACAGTCCAAGATGTGGCATGTTTAACCATGTGTATTAAATTGCAGTGACATTATTTATATTAACTTTCTTAATGCTCTGGTCATTAGAATCCATGACTCATAAAGTTTTATATATTGTGAAATTAATGCAGGGGTGAATGGTTTCAGTATTGATACACATTTCAGTATTTTGAGAATAAATTATTGTATGCAATTTATATGAAATCTGTGTATTTCAGTATTATGACTGTAGGTTTTCAGAAATTTCAAAACTTTCAACTTTCATACATGTGTAGCACTATTTGTCAAAATATGACAAATAGTTGGAGCAGTAGTCCAGTGTTAGGACGGGGGCTTAGGGATCGAGAGGTCCTGGGTTCGAATCCCATTAGGGTCCCTGCTTATTTTCTTGAGCAAGAAATTTACATGCAATTGTTTCACTCCATCCACTTCGACTATAAAATGCCATTACATTACAAATATGTACTTCTAAATAAAAGTATATTTTATATTTGATATTTCAGGTATAATAAGTGATGTAGCTTTTGTTACATTATCATCTGTTGTTATATTATATACAATGAAAGAAGAGATTATTATAACCAATCATCCATTAACTAAACCTACAGCATGGTATAGGTATGTATATATGGTTCTTATACCATTTTATTAAATAACTATGTGTTATTTTCCCTGTAAAGTGGCAAATTCACTGCACAATACTGCAAAACCTGTTTAATAAAATTGAAAACAGGGCTGAAATCTGTTATAAGGCAAATAACACTTATAGGCCCTGATCCAATAACAAATTTGTCGCTCTGATTGGTTGATAAAACAGAGCCAATATAAAAAACTGGTTCATAAGTAGGTATTTAGTAAAATAGTCATTAAAAAAGTGATTTGATATAGGCCCTGTTATTTTTCCTCGGGACTGTCATATTGGCCCTTGGCTTTCCTCCTCAGGCCAATACAAATGCCCTGTGAAAAAGAACAGGGCCTATATCAAATCACTTAATTAAGGACAATTTTATTAAATAGCAACTTACCGACATTAAACTGAATCTTCACAAAATCTACAAGGTTTATTAAAACATCTGCAGCCATCTTCTGGCATTAGTCTGCTTTTGCACCAAGTTTTCTACTAGTTGTGGTGTAATAAAACAACCCATGCTGGAAACTACGTATAAGGATCTTGATTGTTGATGTCAAGTATTTTGTTTGTTATATTTTAGGTATCATATAAAAAGTTCCATCTTGGAAGAAATAAACTACATTATACATACTTCAGTTGGTGAGTTAAATATGATATTTATACATGTTTAATTAATGATAAGTATATCATAAAGTTTTAACCCCAAGTAATACTTGTAACACTTTAATTAGCATTAAGGTTTTATTTTCATTTAAGCTCCACACTTACTGTGTTTACCAGGGATCAAAAAGGAATCCCTGATCTGTTACTTCAGGATTCTGCCGTAACATTAAGGGGTCCTCCAATAATAGGCAGAATAAGGATACAGATTTGTACTCAAAAATTGTGATCAACTCAAAATTCAATTGAGATCAGCTCAATTTTTAAGGGATCCTGGGGAATCGTCTGCTAAGAAATACTGGGATTCCTCTTAAGGTTTTTGGATCCACGGAATCACAGGACACTGATATTTAAACTATGACTTTATCTCAAAAATGTATTGGTAATATCACTTAAGGGGCTCCATAGAAGTCAAACAATTAACATTTAACTAGATAGTTGCTGAAAATTTACAATGAACATAAAGCAGATTCAATTTTTTTTTTATCGTCTAAACTTTCAAAATAGATAAAAATGGACATGAAAGTTAGAATGAAAATTTTTTCAAGACGTTTTTTTTTTTCATTTCAGAAAATGGTCGCTATGCAATGAATTATCTCCTGAAATTTCTCAACCCATTGTTTTTAATGTTACTTGGTATTAGGTTATACAGCATTTTGTATGTTATACAGAGAATTGTCAAAAAATTTGGATTTGAGGTAAGCTGTTGGATTTACATGGAAAGAAAAACGATTTTCAAAATTTTAAGCCACCAAATTGACCAGTTCAAGTGCGACCTTTTTATTTGAATAACAATACATTTACTCACAACAATAACCATGTGCTCTTTTGTTAACACCTTGATAGAGAGACAAAATGTAATTATAAACCATTGTAAAAATGCTAATAGATAAAGTCATGGAAAGGTCCATTGCACTGTAGACTGCTGTATTTCTCAAACTACTCACTGTTGTTGAGTCAAAATCTTATTACTTCAATTCTTAAAAGATAAAGTTACAAGGTTTTGACTAGATAACAACAAATTTAATGAGTTCATACTTTACTGAGCTTGAAGATAAGATATTTGTGTCGGTTCTTTATTCTACTACAAAATGTAGAAAAATTGTATGTTATTTTGATTCTGTCTTAATAAAAAATACACAATTTGACTGAAAAACGACTGTTAAACGATTATTCCCGATCATCAGTACAACCTTAGCCTGTGACCTGTAATAATTATTGTTTGATATGAATCAACTGCACTTATCAAGTTTGCACATAACCAAGTTTACCACTTGATCAAATGTTTGTGCAAAGGATTTGGAGCTAATGATCAAATCACTCCAGATCAATTTGCATATTAAAGAGAAAGAATGGTAGTAGCTATTTTTGTCGTATTTGATGTCATTAAAGTGTATATACATCTATAACTCTCCGATTAAGTCACATAAACTTCAAAAAAGTATAATTATATATTGGTCCAATCTGATTAAAACCCGATCTAAAATTTTACCCTCACATTCTCGCTAATTTAGATCTGGCCTTTTCCAAATGAAGGTCATGTTCAGGTGACCTTTTCTCATCATAATATTAATGACGAAATTGTTATGATATGTAACTTGTTTACATCGCCTATGTCACGCAATTTGAAATGAGCTGCCCAATTGCAGACTGTGAATAATACTGCTGTTAAATAAGCATGCAAACCTTGGTCTAAAAATAGAAATTACAAAATCAAAATGTGTTTAATAGTGTTTTCGTCTAGATGAAAGCTACGCATTGATTGGTCGATACAAAGTTCATCTCGACGTGACCTTCTACGGAGAAAGTAGAGAGCCTGTACGACAACGCTCTACAGGATATCTGTTTACAGAGAGTGATATTGGTCATACATTTAAATGACTACAGCACAATCCTTAATACACTTTAATTCAGATTTGACTATTTTTACATTACAGTCAGAAGAGACAGATCTTGAAGAATTTTTATCTTTAGATTCATCACCATGGAGATCAACATTAAGTGTAAAATGTTCTATGATATTTATGTTAACACAATATACTATAAGGTTCTACTATCAATGTAGTGGTATGACAGTTTTACCTGTCTGGTATAATAATATCATCAACATGGTTCTACCACATGATGTGTTGTTAGGACGTATATTACAGATTGTTGTGCTAAATAGCTTTTATATATGGAGACTTTACTGTTCTGATGAATGGCAGTGGAATTATTGGTTTTGTACTTAGATCTCTTGTGCTGTGCCATCCAAAATTAGCTTTTTACATTATTTCAAGAAAAAAAGAAACTGGACATGAAAAGTTTGGTATTTTTTTTTATTGTGAATTATTATCCAAAATTATCCTTATTCTTTTTGAAAAAAACCCAGTTTTTTCATAGATATGATTAAATTTTACTCAAGATTGGTTTTCATCTTTGGATATTTATAATAGGTTGTAATATTTAAAGGGGAGTAATGAAAATATTTTAGAATTGCAATGGTTGTACATGTACTTGCATGTAAAGATAAAGAGGATATTTGTTTATTTTGGTGTTGATTTATTTTTCACTACTGAGCTATTAAAGGATGCTATATTTTAATGAGTGGCGTAGCCACAAATGAAAATATAATATCCATAGCTCATGAGTGAAATAAAAATCAGTCTTATGCAGGAATAAACAATTTTTTTGTTTATTATATGCTTCAAACTGGCATTATTATTTTTATTGTTGAAGTCTGAAATACATATGACACTATTGAAAAAAAAGTGGTCTGACAAAACGACCCATCCAAACAGTAGAAATAACAAATTTATTTTCATTGTTTAAAACAGTGGAACATCAATTTTTAGTTCACGACAAATCCTGGAAAAGCATTTAATAAATGTTTTTAATATCTCAAGTATTGATAAAAAGAACAAGAATAATTCACACTTTCAAAATAGTGCAAAGGTAATTATGAATGGCAATGTATTTTTTATCATTATTTATAGCTAAATGCTCTTTTTTAATTTGTATTTTTTTGCAAGTGTGCCTTTATGCATGAATATTACAATCTTTGTCTAAGCAAGTAAAACTGAATACACAATTATAATATTGTGTTGGATAAAGAGGTATAATTAAACAACATTCCTTGTAACATGAGATAAGAATCTCAATAATCATATTCTGTTATTTTTGTACTTAGTTATATTGATAAAAAAATATGATTTATATTGTGTTGTTTTATATATAAATCCCTGGCCTATAAAATTTCATAATAATTTACTGACAGGAGGCCAGCACTGTCCTGGCCGACCAAAGACCCTATATGTAACTTTGGTTGATTGGGACCATGTCAGCTGTTTGAATTTTTAGTTTACTTGATCAAATTTAAGTTGATCCTGTTTTTGTTTTAATAGTTGAAAAAATAAAACATATTAATACAGTTGACTGCATTTTAAAAATGAATATATTCATGTGTATCTTGCTTTAACTGCTTGAAAAAAAATGAACTAGACGAAAAAAGAAAACCGTTTAAACGTATCAAGAAAACTTATGGCTATGAAACAAATGACTTGGTATAACCAGAAATAAGCAAAAGAAAATCAACTACAAACAATGTTTTTATTATATATCGTCCACCAATGGTGGTAAGGAACATGAAATAGACATGAAATAATCTTTAAGTTGAATTATACCAGGGATTCTATATTACGGGGATTTGTAACGAAGTGCTTTTTATATGCCCAAAAGAATTTCGGACATATGTTGTACCCCCTGGCGTCCGTCTGTTAGCAATTTGGTTTCCAGAGCATAACTTAAGTTCCATTTGGCCCACAATATTCAAACTTCATACGATGATTGTCCTAATCGGGTAGAAGACCCCTTTTGATTTTGGGGTCACAAGGTCAAAGGTCAAGGTCACTATTACCTTAAAACTGAAAACAGTTTCCGTAGCATAACTTAAGTTCCATTTGGTCCACAATAATCAAACTTCATATGATGATTGTCCTAATGGGGTGGAAGACCCCTTTTGATTTTGGGGTCACAAGGTCAAAGGTCAAGGTCACTATTACCTTAAAAATGATAACAGTTTCCGGGGCATAACTTAAGTTCCATTTGGTCCACAATATTCAAACTTCATACGATGATTGTCCATATCGGGTAGAAGACCCCTATTGATTTTGGGGTCACAAGGTCAAAGGTCAAGGTCACTATTACCTTAAAACTGAAAACAGTTTTCGGAGCATAACTTAAGTTCCATTTGGTCCACAATATTCAAACTTCATACGATGATTGTCCATATCGGGTAGAAGACCCCTATTTATTTTGGGATCACAAGGTCAAAGGTCAAGGTCACTATTACCTTAAAACTGAAAAAAAAATCCGGAGCATGACTTAACTAAAAAACCACTTTCGGGCATATAATGCTCCGCCTAGCGGTGCTCTTGTTTGAATTTTTCGGTCGTCTATTCCAGAGTTCAAAAACTTGATTTATACATGCTTTTGTACATGTCTTCCATGCACATTGTGAATGTTTCTGAAGTTTTTGACAAAACATTGTTGCAATTATGACCGAAAATATGACTATAGGTGGTGTAAAATAGGGCTAAAATCGCAGATCGGCGGGAAATGCATTATTTTGTTAAAAGTCTGTGAGCGTAATTTACCTCAAAATCATCTAGAAACACATTTTCCTATCGCATTTATGTCAGTTTGAATGGTACTGGTACAAAATTTCATGTGAATATCTTTATTTAAACTTGTTACACTTGATTTCCGTATTGGCCGAAATAATATCTAGCAACGACAGTGAAATTTGATGAAAATCTATAAGATTTACTTAGCGTTACAAATCCCTGTTATATAAAATCCCTGATTATACATTTGAATTCGGGTGGACTTGTCTCTCGTATCTAACGAACGTAGCAACTGCATAATATTAAATTCAGAGTATGTTTACAAATTATAGCCATACTTTCATCATTATCCATCCATAGCAAAACTGTAGGCGGTGTATATTTGATATGCCTATACATGGTTACCAATATTCAATTAAAAAATCCAATGAGCTGGTACTCGCTTAATTCAGCATTACTAATCGTAGCGGGTAATTATTTTTTTGTAAACTGGGCTCAAGCTATGTTCAATATAAACAAGCCCATTCCCTCAGTGGGCGCTTCATTCTGTGGGTAAATTAAGAGGGTAACACAGTCGCTGTGAATAATATACAAGTATAATCAACTGCAACTATGCGAGAAATCGTCCATATTCAAGCTGGTCAGTGTGGTAACCAGATTGGTGCCAAGGTAATCTATATTATCTACATTCCATTTTTTGCGATTTTTTATCATTTTTAATTCTTTTTTGTTGGGTTTAACGCCGTAGTAACAATTGTGCAGTCATATCACCGCGGTTATTCATCAGTCAACATACCGTATCTGGAAAAGCTAAATCTCTGGATTTAGGTGTTCACCGGTGACTTTTGTGCTACCGATTGAAATTCGTTTGCACAATGCTGTAAAGTTGATTTCACTTTGATAAAAAATCCAAGAGATTGCTAGCATATATATTTGCTAGTCTACCAACTGTGAAGTGTGTATTTTCTAAGGTCTGACGAGCAACTTCGATCGAAAATTGTATTGTATTACTTAGTTTACAATGTATAATTGTAGATATTCGGTAAAATGCTACTCTTAGAACCATATGCTATCAACAATCTTACTATTATGTCATAATAAACCCTATAAGGATTGACACACTAATTGATCGTAAGTCCGTCAATAATATGGTCCCAGACACCTGAAATGCATAACTACTCGAATCCATCTTTGTTTTGCTTATTTAATTGATAAACGGAAATTATTTTAATGAATTTGACAAATTTGATTTAGGATGATTTTTATCGTTAAATATTTTGATAAATGCACAAAGAGATTTTCTACGGAGTTCAACTCGGAGTCTCGCCCCCGAATGAAGCACACATGGACGAGATATAATCATTTGGACAGAATCAGTTTTAAAATCTGTGAGTGTGAGACAAATTGCTATATGACGTGTACACCTTTTTTTGCAGCTAGTATTGATTAAAAAAACATTTGATACATCGTAAGATTGGTAAAATCAGATATGATCGATTTCAGAGTAGTAAATCCCATTTGAGACATGTACAGCGTTTGAAATATAAGTCAAAGAAACAACGTGTTTAGTTATTCGCAGAACAAAATATATATTTGCATTGTTATGTACATGTGAGGTGTAATACGGCACTCGTACACCCTTGCCTTCAATTCTTGATACAGGGTTTAACGACGTGTCAACACAATTGTTTAGGTTATTTTACAACGTCAAGCGTACCTAACCTAGCTTTCCTGGACCCTTGTCTATAACCAGTACTCACCTACCCTTCTACAAGGCTGGAAACTTCTCCATATTATCTAATCAATGGAGGGAAATTGACATTATTGTCAAATTTTCATGGAAAAGTATACTAGTAACCTCTTCGGTGGTATTCGAACCCGTCCACCTATGGGAAACTAGATTGGAAATCCAGGCGTGCTACCAACTGCACTACTGACACTGGCATTATCGCCGAGGTATTCAGATTTTACTCAATATTCTAATTTTACCATCAAGTTCTACGAACCAATAAACTACAAAAAACCATTAAAATTTATAGTGCCAATGTACAACATGTAGTTAATGGACCATGTAATAGTTACTATTGATTATTACAGACTTAAAACAGTCAGTTGCCCAATGTAAATCGTTTTCATGCTCGTGGAGCTGACGCTATAAAAATACTAATGGGGGTGTTCGATTTTTTAGGAGCTAAGATTTAGAATAAGTAAAAGTATTTACATGTTGCCAAGGGTTACATGATATGCGAATTCTGATTAAAACATCCTCAACATAATGTAAGGTCATACTAGACGAACTTATTTTTTTAGCGTTTGCGTGCAGATAGGTTTTCAATCAAACAAACAAAACTAACAAAAAAGTAACCATGGTTATAATACCGATGCATTAATGCCCAAATAGAAGTAGAGCTTTCGATAAACATACATGACCATGGTAAAAAAAGGTTGTAGTCCAGTGGTAGGACACGCGCTTAGAGTTAGAGAGGCCCTGGGTTCGAACCCCAATAGATTTGTTAAAATCCTTTACTAAGACATGTTCCCAAAGTTAATTTTGTTCCACTCCAGGACAGACGTAAATGGGTACAATGAGGGATCACCTGCCTGAATGATCAGAAATTATCGTACAGAATTGTAAAGTCGGCTTAACATGGAAGCAGACTTTAAACTGCATTCTGAATTATTTTAACCACATTTTAACTTTGAAAATAGTAGGAATGATCGGCTGTCCGTATACCGATCATTTTATGTGTTCAAAAAGCAGTATGGGTTGAAACTACAGTTACGGATTATTGTGAATTAATGAAAACGTTTTAAACCGTGCATTTAATCAATTTGCAAAGTCTAGAGTTACAAACTGCGAACAAAATAGTGTACGAGTCTATGAGCTGTAGGTTAGAATGAGAGAATATCCGTTGCTAGATACATGTAGTTGAAAACAGTCAGGGAAACGCTATTAAAATTGTATTGACTATATACATAGTCATATTTCAAAGGAAGCGTTAAACGATCAAATATTTCAATACAACATTTGATATTCATTATCAATACCCCAATTATTTGATTAGATCCCATGCTATACACAACCTTGGTTAAATAAAGAATATGTTCTGTTCTGATGAAATCGCTCTAATTGAAAATTAATTGCAGAGTCCTATATATTGATAGTCTCATTAAAATCAGGCTGCTATCCGCAGCATCAATATCGCTAAATGCATTTACAGTGTAGCAATAGCGTACGTAAGAACAGTTTTTAATTAGATAGGCTATATGTAGAGATTAATTACCCTGTTCATGTTAATGACAATGTATCCATGAAACTCAGAGACACAAACATATTTATATATTCTGTAGGTATTCATTTGAGAAATTCAAGTACATGTACATGAGTAGTAAAACAATTTAATAGCATTTTACAGTCTAAGTTTCATGGTTACGCACGCTTACCGACTTAACAGCTATTACCCTTGATCAGCGGGGTTATCTGTACGTTGTTAGGGAACTGTTTCTGCTAACAAACTGCTGTTGGTAAGAAGGAATATGTGTAATTATGTTTGTCCTATCATTTGGAATAATAAATGAAATACAGCGTCCTCTTGCATAGACAGTACTTGTCTGCAGAATTCTTGAATTCAAGTCTCCTAAATAATTGAAAGTATGGCATCACACAATGTATACAGAATAAAAGTTGAATGAAGAAAAAATGGAAAAAAGTATTCCTTTGTCTTCGAACATTCAAGCCATATAAAACATCGTAATGGACAAACTACCACATCGCCATAAAAGCTAGCTTGAAGCCAGGGATTTTATATAACAGGGATTTGTAACGATAAGTAAATGTAATAGATTTTCATCAAATTTCACTGTCGTCGCTATTATTTCGGCCCTTACGGAAAACAAGTATAACAAGTTTGAATAAAGATATTCTCATGAAATTTTGTACCAGTACCATTCAAATTGACATAAATATTAGGAAAATGTGTTTCGAGATGATTTTGAGGTAAATTACGCTCACAGAATTATGCATTTTTCCGCTAATTTTAGCCCTATTTTACAGCACCTAGAGTCATATTTTCGGTCATAAGAGCTACAATTTGCTGTCAAAAACTTCAGAAACATTCACAAGTTGCATGGAAGACATGTACAAAAACACAAATCAAGTTTTTAAACTTTAGAATAGTTTGTATAGCCTGCGTCAGCCAGTAATAGACAGTGACGACCGTGAAAATTCAAAAAAGCATTTCGTTACAAATCCCTGTTATATAGAATCCCTGCTTGAGGCATAGGAGTACAAGTACCATATTAATATACCTCTGTTCTATGCGAGAGGACAACGTATCTGTTTTATAAGTCCAAATGATAGAACATACTCATACGGTTAAGTTCCACTGCTGGAATCATATAAATCGACAGCTTCATATATTTGAGACTTAAATATCGCAATATCGTTTGCTTGATTTTGCAATAGATAACGCGTGATCTTTATAGCAAAACTTACGTATGCATAATATGACTTAAACTCGGTGATATATAATCAAGATGATTAAATTAAAATTCTTTTGAAATAATATATGAATAAATTTGGTATCATGTATATGTTATATAATTCATGGTATCTAAATTTCAATAATCAAATTTGCTGTATTCCCACCGTGTAATATCATCTAGAAATATCCCCTTATTTGAATTTCAATTAGGACCAATACAGCTATCTTATTACGTTTCAACCTTTATGATTACATGTATTCAAAAAGCCTACAAACATAAATTAAAATCCTATTTTACACATTTTGGAAACAAATAATAAACATTCATAATACGGTATACAGTTGCATGGATATCTGCCTCGTATCTGCCTCGTTAAATTGCAATTTTAAAAATCACACGGTCAACTGCTTCATTAAAGAAATGGTAATCTGAATTTAATGTGTTTTGAATAAGTAATTAAGCAAGATCTATCAAATCACCAAGACCAAAATAACCCTATACATAAATAAATATTAATAGACCAATACAAGCCTAAATTGGCACGCTCAAATTTGGAACTCAAACAAGGGCTTGATACTTAGTGTACAATTATATTATTAAAATAAATCGCACAATTAGAAAATTACCTCAAAATACTACCGTTTAAAGAATCTCTAATGCTTCTTAAATTTCTCTGTTGTTTTGTTTAATGCTTTTATTTAGTCTTTCTTAATTATCTGCAAAGATTGGCTCCCAACCTAATATGGCACATTTAACATCTTGTGCCAGCACAAACCAGCAACGACAAGTGCATGACCTACTTCATTTTATAATTTATCTTTATATATCAATAATAATGATTATAATACACAAAATAAGTCAAAAGGGGTAAACATATATTTTGTATTTGTTAAATTTATATAAGAATATATTCATACCAGGAATATATAAATATTACAAAATACATAAAGAAAATCTACTTAATACTTATTATTGACTCTTACGTGAATGTATGTATGAATGTAAACCATTCTCCATTTTTACAGCTTTATGCATAATATTATGAAATGTACTGTATTGTTCATTGTGTATTATTGTTTGTATATGAAAAATTGAGAAATAAAAAATTACAAAAAAAAATTCTCACAGCAAACCATATACATGTATATACATATATATAAACAAAGAACGAAAACACACGTGTATTATATTGCCATATTGCTTATATACGGAATTCTGATATTGCCATGTCAAATGTCGCCATTGCTTTGCATGGCAATCCGAAATGTCACGACCAGGATTATGTACTTCTGAGATGTAGATCTATCGTTGAAATTTATTGCTACTGTCAATAGCGCAAACATTAACCCCGCAGATTTAAAAACCCAATAGAGGACATCTGCACTCACCATTGACGAAAATATTCGCGTCTATGTACGGTGATTCCCGAACACATATCGTGTATTGAAATCAGCGGGGTAATCTATGCACCACTGACAGTTTAAAGAATTAATTTTACTATGTATGATTTTCTACTTTCAGTTTTGGGAAGTTATCTCCGATGAACATGGTATTGATCCAACTGGTACGTACCACGGTGACTCTGATCTCCAACTTGAGAGAATCAACGTATACTACAATGAAGCCACTGGTGGTAAATACGTACCACGTGCCATCCTTGTAGATCTTGAGCCTGGTACCATGGACTCCGTAAGATCTGGTCCATTCGGTCAAATCTTCAGACCAGACAACTTTGTCTTCGGACAGAGCGGTGCTGGTAACAACTGGGCCAAAGGTCACTACACAGAGGGTGCCGAACTCGTCGACTCCGTCCTTGACGTAGTAAGAAAAGAAGCTGAGAGCTGTGATTGTCTTCAGGGATTCCAACTGACACACTCTCTTGGTGGCGGTACCGGATCTGGTATGGGAACACTGCTCATAAGCAAGATTCGTGAGGAATACCCAGACAGAATTATGAATACATTCTCTGTGGTACCCTCACCTAAGGTGAGTTCTTCTCAACACAACAACATTCTGAGGATATACAGTCCTAAATGAAATATATGAAGGGAGCTTACTCGGTATTAGTTATGCAGCATATTTCTTAACTGTCCACTGCGGTTACTTCCCTTTATTGATCATAGCAGCGAGTAACGTTACGGGCGTGAGGAGTTTAGAATTCTCCCATAACATTAATTATTTAGAACCAGTTTTCTAAGCATATCGCTAGCTGGCGCTTAATGTCCTGGTTCTCTTCTTACTCCAAAAGGAATACTAATGTGATATCACATTAAGGGTACCAGGGGGGCAAAGCGCTTGCTCGCGTTATGATTAAGAAACTCGTTATGATGCGTTATGTCTGCAAATCAATCCTAGAATTAGAATATTATAGTATTTGTGACCATCTCAACGAGTCAAACAAAATTCATATATCGGTTGTACGAGTGTTAGATCACTAGTATTTTCTGCGGTCAACAAAAAACTTGAACATTAATAACCCGTGTTAGGATTATGCAAATAAACACGAAGATTGTACATTATTCTACATTTAATTGTAAATACTTTATAGAATTGCATTGTATGCACTATCACTGTACATGTATGTTTAATGTGTAATGTTTAATTTTGTATTGATTATAAATCACCCATGTAATGTATTGACAATGATTTGTATTTTGGGTCGGTGGCCTTGTAAAACAAAATAAACTATTGTATTGTATTGTATTGTATTGTATTGTGTTGTGTTGTATTGTATTGTGTTGTGTTGTGTTGTGTTGTGTTGTGTTGTGTTGTGTTGTGTTGTGTTGTGTTGTGTTGTGTTGTGTTGTGTTGTGTTGTGTTGTGTTGTGTTGTGTTGTGTTGTGTTGTGTTGTGTTGTGTTGTGTTGTGTTGTGTTGTGTTGTGTTGTGTTGTGTTGTGTTGTGTTGTGTTGTGTTGTGTTGTGTTGTGTTGTGTTGTGTTGTGTTGTGTTGTGTTGTATTGTATTGTATTGTATTGTATTGTATTGTATTGTATTGTATTGTATTGTATTGTATTGTATTGTATTGTATTGTATTGTATTGTATTGTATTGTATTGTATTGTATTGTATTGTATTGTATTGTATTGTAATAGTAAGTCTGCGACCCTGGATCTGGCGGTAAATTTTATTTGAATGACTTGGAAAAGCATTAACTCCCTTTACCGATAATGATCAATTTCCGTAATTGACGTCGAAAGAGGCTTCTCTGCTCTGGATCGTTATGATGACATTAAATCAAAATTTCACGGTAAATGAATATTCGCTCTGAGTTGAAGAAAATTTAACTCCAATTTCTAATCTATTTTTTTCTATTTGTGCCAGGTATCAGACACCGTTGTAGAGCCCTACAATGCCACACTCTCAGTACACCAACTTGTTGAAAATACTGATGAGACCTACTGCATTGACAACGAGGCTCTCTACGATATCTGCTTCAGAACCTTGAAACTCACCACACCAACATACGGTGACTTGAACCATCTTGTCTCGGCCACCATGTCTGGTGTAACCACTTGTCTCAGATTCCCTGGTCAATTGAATGCTGATCTCCGTAAATTGGCTGTTAACATGGTACCATTCCCACGTCTCCATTTCTTTATGCCAGGGTTTGCTCCTCTCACCTCACGTGGTAGCCAGCAGTACAGAGCTCTTACTGTTCCAGAGCTTACCCAACAAATGTTCGATGCCAAGAACATGATGGCTGCCTGTGATCCACGGCACGGACGTTACCTTACCGTAGCTTCCATATTCCGAGGACGTATGTCCATGAAGGAAGTCGATGAACAAATGTTGAACGTCCAGAACAAGAACAGCAGCTACTTCGTTGAATGGATCCCCAACAACGTCAAAACAGCAGTCTGTGACATCCCACCACGTGGTCTTAAAATGGCGGGTACATTCATTGGTAATAGCACTGCCATTCAAGAATTGTTCAAGAGAGTCTCGGAACAATTCACTGCTATGTTCAGACGTAAGGCTTTCTTGCATTGGTACACTGGTGAAGGTATGGACGAGATGGAATTCACTGAAGCTGAATCCAACATGAACGACTTGGTATCTGAATATCAACAATACCAAGATGCCACCGCCGAGGAGGAGGGCGAGTTTGAAGAAGAAGAAGGCGAGGAAGAACCTTAAACGAATGGCAATGTACCACTGAATCGTACTTACTCGGCTATTTCCGTAACTTGAAATTTTCTTCTGACAAACCCGATCGTGTTTAGATTGCATATGACTATAACTAGAAACTCAAGTTTGCTATTTTATTGCAACAAAATATTTAAACTCGTGGAAACAAATGTTTTATAATTTCTTTTGGAATTAGATCACGTTGAAAGCCCCATTACTTAAAATATGTACACTTAAAATAGTAGTTTTGATCACAGTATGTTTCAGATGAAGTCACGTCATAGAAAAAATTACTCCAAACTACTAAAACTAGTTTGACCAAGTTGAATATTAGCGTATAAATGAATATAGTGTCTTTTATATAAGTACCCATCTTTTTTAAAAAAATGGACACGTGGTCAAACTTAAATTTAGAAAGCAGAATGGTTTGAACTATTTATTGTGTCTCTAATACATGTTATATTTTGATAACTGTAGATGAATATATCTTCATATAGTGGCTTTAGGGACTGTTTTGAAAAAAAAGATCTTTAAAATAACATGATTTATTTAAATTTTTATGACAGAACATACCATTGTTTAAAACCTGCCTGAAGGTGAATTCAATGATCAGGAGTTATTGTACAAAATTGTAAAGTTGGCTGAATATGTATATAGAAGCAGACTGTAAACGGCACTTTAACTTTTTTTACTTTTAACAATGTAAAAGACCTAGCGTCATGTCTACGAGGCAGCGTGATATTATCGACTTAGGGGCAAAATGT
This sequence comes from Mactra quadrangularis, assembly GCA_025267735.1. Classification (NCBI taxonomy): domain Eukaryota; kingdom Metazoa; phylum Mollusca; class Bivalvia; order Venerida; family Mactridae; genus Mactra; species Mactra quadrangularis. Next base: position 26,370,970 of record CM046305.1, read on the forward strand.
TCATTAGGTATTCTGACGTTGGCGGCATGTCTGCACAAAGTTGTCGGAAACCTTATGTAGCTTCACACATATCTAAGTAAGAATAATAAAATAAAAAATAAGATTTTAATTATTCGATTTTATTTTGAAAAATTGAAATTCACCGACAATTTATAAGAGAAGTTACAGGGGGGGGGGGCTTACTCCAAATTTGTTTCAACTCGGAACTCCTCGGCGAATATCTGCGCTAATTAATAGCGGTTTACTTGATAGTCTGGATGACCTGCTCCTTACCACTATCGTTAACGAGTAAGACAAAGCGCAAAAATGACGGCGCCCACTAGAACATCTACTGGTCACAATAAATTCTCTTTATTGTGCATGAATATTTTCTGACGATGGTCATTTTGGTAGGAGTTTGGTACTACATAGGCCGTTTGAGGTTGATTTTTCTGTGCACTTTAATTTAGCGAACGATTAACTAAAAACCATGTTTGCAAAGTAGACACGATTCGGACGTTGATTATTTCTTGTTAGAATTTCGAATATTCTATTTAGCGTAAACGTAACATATTGCGACTAACAATAAAGTATCCACTGTTATCTCGTACTAAGTTTCTTTGATTGGAGTTTAGTAATGAGAAATGTAATCACTTGAAACAAACTTATCCGATACCTTGTGCAATACATCGGGCACCGCCATTATTCAGCTTTGCCTGACATACTTTTATCCGTCAAAATACGACTGGGAACCAGACAATTTACTTGCTCGTCAATTGTTGTTGCGTGTCTAAATTTAACAATAACCACACTATTTGCCAGCGAGTTAGTCGTCGGGTCTCGTAATTGGTATTACTACTACTATAGAATTTGATTTCCATGGTAGATCTGCGTAGATCGCCGAGGTGTTGCGAACAATCCGCTTCCTAACACTGCCACATGTTACCCCCGTTAAATTGATTAAATCCTGCTAAACTTGGAATGTATCAAGTTTTTTGTATCCTCTTGGATCTGAGAGATCTTCATTAGTCATTGTTTTATTTTGTATCCATTCTTCCATGCACATGTATGCTATTGGGTCATACTCGAGATCAAATTTGTTGGCAATAATCTCATAACGTGTTTTCAATGCCTGGAGATCGTTCACTCCAAAAATACAGATATTATGAACATAGAACCCGGAGTGGCATCTGTTAGTTGCAGAATCTTTCCAACCAATGTATCGTCCAAAGAAAGGTTTCTTATCAGGATGGGCTGAAAAATAAACCATATTTGCTGTTAACATATCATATATCACATGTATAGTGCGTACAAAAAAAACAAAACGTGTTTTGGTAAACATTAAACATGAGACAATTCATTTCAGGGGTAGGCAGTATTGAAAATAAAATTTGTGTAATTCATTTTAACAAAATTAGCATGGTTGATAAATCACCACCACTTGGTAAATCATGCTTGTTATGGTAGAACGCTTTCAATTACTCCAACAACTAAGACACAAGTAAAACATATCACAATTGTTTATTTTAAAGTCATCCTGGGCATCCCTCGTCGTGGGTAAGTTCATTGTATTGTTATTATAAACAGTGTTTTGTTTTTTTGTTCGAACTATACAATTAATAAATCATATGTATACCCTTCTCACTGGCCGTAAATCTGACCGAAACAATACTAGATTAACATACACAAGTATATTTAGTTAATAACTGCCCCTACCATGGTAAAAATAAACAAATGTAAAAATTAGGTCGAGTCATAAACTGAGAATAATGTAGGTCCAATCAACTTAAAATATAAAAAAATGATATTATCTAGTGTCCCGAAGGGGGTACGGGTTTGAACCCTGCCTGGGGAGTTTATAACCTTCCATGAGAATTTAACAATAATGTCAACTTTTCTTCATGAATAAGGTATATGGAGAAGTTTCCGGCCTTGTGGAAGGGTAGGTGAGTACTAATTATAGACAAGGATCCAGAGAAGCTTGGTTAAGTGCGCTCGACGCCGTAAAACACCTAAAATTATGTAAATGATACTTTAAATGAGCCATATATAAAGATAATGGTTCCTACAGAAATGATAATTCAAAATTGGTTACGTTTAATCAGACCTGACATTAAAATTTTAAGTAGATATTATCATATGTTACATTAGAGACATAGATATCTATGTCCTTGGCTACGTAAGGGGCAATCTTGAAGCCATATGGTATATTTCAAAACTGTATAAAGATAATAAAATTATGTTAATCACTATTTATCATGGCCATAATATATATTAGACTATCGTTCTTCCATAAATAAGACTTAATTGAAAATGATATATACACAGGGCCGCACACAGAGGTTTCGTAAGTGGGAAGGGGCACAAGAGGTGTGTGTTCGGGAGGAGGCACCCATTTCTTAAATGTCTGAATGGACTAGATTCAAAGAAAGAACGTTTTAACAATTATATCAATAAATATCAAAGTATTGAAGTACTAAAGCTGACTTAACTTTGCTATGAGTTATTAATTTTGTTCTTTTCCTAAAGACAACAGCGCATGAACAAAGATCATTGTAATATATTCTATAACAAATTGGTACATTTAAACTGACGAGCTTCGCACCTCACCGTTGTCTGAAACTGTGTATACTGACCGACAGAAATACTTCAGTAGGCCGATGTTCAATTGTGAGTTTCCCCGGCTAGTTTTCTCTTACACAACGACTTAGATATTGCGTTTTAAAATGCAATTCTTATTCACAGAGTCAGTTCGTGTGAGATAGATTCACGTTCGTAATACCTTCATGAGTTTCCGAAGGTGTATATTACGAGTGAGTAAAGCTTCTTATGCCGTATGATAAGTTTTGGTCAAGATATTTTTAATAACAATTATGCCGCCAGTACAAAAACAATGTATTCAGTCACCGTGAAATTATTCAAGCTTTGACAGTTGAGAAAAAAGGACAATACTACAGTTTGAATAATGAGTTTGTGTCAACAAACGAAATCTGATTTTCGAATTTACTCAGATAACTCGTAGTTAATCACGCGTAAATGTGAATCAGTTCATTCTATAACTAGGACTTTCAAATGGCAATTTAAATAATCAACAAAAATATAAAATAAATAAGTAATACCTTTACATCCTCCGGGTGTATGAAGAAATGGGTTGCTGTATAAATTATTTAAAGTTGCCCAATAATGTTCATCTGGGGTGTAAGTGTCAGCTGACCAGGCCAACAAGTCCCGTGCTTTCTGATCGCTTAAGGCAAACTTAACAAAGTCTATACTAAACACATTATATGCGTTTCCTTTTGTAATGGTAAGGCCATGAGGCGGCTCTTCTTTTAAATCATTAGAATGGATCATGTATCCATTATTCTCTCGAAGGTCTATATATGTGTAGAAACGTTTCTTGAACCGGCCCTTGTCCATGGTTGAGAATACTTCATGAATGTCATTAGCACCATTGAATGATTTCAAGATTTGAACCATTTGATGGTTAGTCATAACCGGAAACTCACTGGCGGCCATGTTTATTAAATATTTCCAGCTGTAGCCATTTTCAATGTGATCTTCCATGCAATTAATATCTGCTTTGAGCCGAGTATAACTTGCGTAAACTACAACCTCGCGTATAGAAGCTATGAACACATTATCAAAACAATCAATTAATAATTGCACTATTTCTACCACACTTTCTGGAGTCTTTTTATCAATGTGAATGCAATACTGGTTTTGTGGACGGTATATAGACCGTAACAACCGTTCTAATTGTTCCACATTTTTATAGAAAAGAATATTAAAAGCTAAAGGAAAGCCTTCTTCAGAGCTGGACAGAGGCTTGGTGTGATAACCACGAATGTCTTTATACCTATCACAGTTTTCTATTAATGATCGCATTTCTAAGTTGGTTCGTTGAGTGAAGTTCCTATTTTTAGCAAGATAGTTCTGCGCGCGCATTGTTTCTAACCTATCACCGTCAAACAACTTCCGGCAACTGAAAGTTTTCAGTTCTGGATTAATCACGGGATCCGTCTTGTGATTGGTCACATCTCGCACTGAATGAGACTTTGAAACATCAGGTTGTATTTTCAATAAGTTCTGAGATTGATCTGAATTATTGTCTATCCATAAAAAAGAGAAAAATAGATACACGCTAACAATCAGTACGACATAGGTGGCATATCTTAGCGTTCTCAACCGGAAGAGTCTCACTCTCATCTTGATGACGTCACAATCTCTGTCCTCTAAAACCTCGAAAGTTCCATTTTCCCGTTTAGTACAATCCCTGAAAAAAGAAAAATAATTTTATCAAGTTGGTTTTAGCACAAAACCATCCTGATATATCATAAACGTCGTGAAGGTATTACCCACCTGTCCCTAATGGTAGAAAATCCGACCGAAGTCATACCAAATCAATGTGTGAGGAATTTGGTAAATGACCGCTCCACAAAAGGTTTATATACGAAGATTAGTATGTAGTAAAGTAAACTTATTATTCCACGATGCACAGAGAACGAAATTTGCTTATCTGGAGTACTATTTTGTTACTGACTGTTGAACATTTAGCCTTATTTTAAGTTTAACAACCACTTAATGCTACTTAAGAGTGGTGTAAAAAGTAAATATAATTATGCTTAATGGATGCATGATTAGCGGCATGATTTTATCAGAGGTTAAATCAAACGGATATAACTGCAGACTTTTTTTCAAACAGCAAAATGTACGAAATTAAACGGTGCAACTCATGGAATAATTCATATGCGAATGCTTTAATACAATCAAATAAAAATCAACTGTTAATCCCTCACAGTCTCACGAATAGATAGATAGATAGATAGATTTTATTTAGTATCAATATACACATAACATGGCAATTAAAACATTGCAATCAACATGGTAAAACATAAAACAAACAACACATGATGAATACAATGAACCATGTCAGGGTACATCAACACCAAGGATTACACAAAAAAGAGTAATGGACTCTTATTTCCATTGTGGTCCTTGTTGTTGATGGACTGACTGACATAGAGAGGCATGATTTAAAGAAATATTAATAAAATATATGTGTGATGATTTAAAACTAGTTAATGATAAAAATAAATTTAATTACTATCACAGGTACTTATTACACAGTTAAGAAACAATTAAAATATGAAAGACTAGGATTGCACAGTAGTTATAATAGTACTACTACATATCACATGGTGCTAGTAATGAATATTATTGTTTAACAAATCACAGACAGTATACTGTATTATATATCACAGGAGTCTAATAGATGATTCTTTACAGATAATTTAAATTGTTTTAATGTTGTGACATTAAAGCCCCAAGTATATTGCACATTAACGAATAAATTAATATAGTGTGCTCTTATAAAAGTCCCTCACTTATTCTAAGAAATGGACACATGCCCAAACATATAGGGCCGATTGCATAATTCAAGTTTTATTAAGTCTAGTTTAAGCCTTAGTCCGGGACTCACTAGCCTTGAGTTTATCTCTCAATTGCATAATTCAAGTTTAATTTTGTTTTAGCTAGTCTGAGACTATCTATCCGGAGGATAACAGACCTTGAGCTTTGTAATCTTGTAGTAGTTAGTCTTCAGGTAGGATAAACTTTAATTGGAGTATTTTTTATTGCACCGAAAAAATACCACGTAATCATGAGAATTTCGTGCTTGAACATAGATTATTTTGTATAAAATTTGAATCGATCGATTAACAGTGTAATATAACAGGAGTAATAAGGTAAGTAACAAGGGTTGATTCTAAGACATTTGCTATACCTATCTTCAGTTTCTGCTATTTTTTGTTCATTACAATGCTATTTAACTTGCCATTTATACAACTAAACAATTACTTTACCAAATTGTGTTTATTATATTTCTATTTAAATCATAGTCTCATCGCAACACACACGCATGCACAAATGTACCGCACATCAAATTTTTGACAGTTTTAAAATGAAAATATATCAGATCAAATGCATTAGCTTAGTTGTATTACCCTGAAAAGTTGTACCTGTGTTAAACGCGAGTTATTAAGCTACTTTATAAGATGTTCAAATATGTCGAGTTGCACTTAGTTTTATAGCAAGTTGCGCGTTTGATGATCGACCCTCGAACAACTTAGATTAATCAAATTCGAGTCCGCTTCCTGTTTCCCCAGTTCTGAGCTAGCAGGATAAAGTTTTTAGCTCAAAGAAACAATGAGGTTTTCGATGGGATTCGGATAAATGCAGGGCTGGCTGCCAAAAAATTTCCAGTCCAACGTCGTAACCACTCGGCCATGATTGTATAGTTGGCTGAACATGTTTATGAAAACAGAATTTCAACCGCGCTTTTTCCCTCTTTTTTCGTAAAACAATTCATCAAACTCTCTTGTGTTAACGCAAAATTAAATATATAATCAATATTATAATTATGGTCGTTATTTTGAGCTTCTATTACGGTTCTATTAAGTATCGGATTTCAGACCTATCCCATTTACGCGATAACACCGTGTCGGTGATCTGCAATATTGAGATATCCTTACAGCTCCCAGCAAGCCATCAGCATTTACCTAAAAAATTCAGTAATGGAAAGAAACATACAAATCTCTATTAAGAATTATATACTTCATTGATATTTCATCGATATTATTTCAAGTATACTCCGATGTGCGTTTGTAGCAAATCAGCTATGACGGTAGACTTGTGCCCTAGAGGTGTTAGTTCGAATCTTGTTTAGACGCCATTTCTTTGTTTCTATGCACAAACACTTTATTCTTATTGCTTAGTGATGGAGAAGGAATCTAGCTCAAAGTGATAAATATTAGTTGTAACTTGTAAGAACAAATTCCACAACCAGTGTTAAATTTCTCAAATACGAGTTGCACATTTCTATTGAAATTTATCCGTTGCAATATGTGGGCAGCCATTTTTTCAACTCACAAAACTGATATATTTTCTAAAACTCAGCTTTAAACTACCCCCACCGCAGGTTTAATTTTCATGGCGAATTAGACTAAATATAAACGCAGGTTTTGCCTAAACTGTATTTATGCAATCCGTCCAGTTTTTTGCTTAATCTGAGACTAATTAAACTACATTTATGCAATGGACAGGGTTTAAACTCTGGTTTAAACTTGAGGTTATCTTTAGACTAGAATTATACAATCGGGCCATAGTGGCTTTAAACCTAAAAATAGATAGATCGATTTCTGAGAGGCCTAAAATACAAATTAACATAAAAAGCACTATTCAAGTAGTTAAACATTAACATGATAATATGCTAAGGATGACACAAATAGAATTAAATTTTCTGATTTCTCTTATGGTCAACCAGTTTCGTGGCGCAGTGGGCCACCCACAGAATTCAAACTTAGTGTCCGGAAGGGGTTGCTGGTACGAGTATCGCACAGGCTGGTGAAACGCTTTCATGAAAATTCGACATTTACCTATGTACTGGCAATGCCTGGATCCCTGAAGCCGCCTATGAATAACAAAGTATAGGCCTACGTTGAAGATGTCGGCCTTGTGGGAGAGGTAGGTGAGTACTGCATGGTTATAGACAAACGTTTGGAACTAGGTTAGGTGAGCTTACCCACGTAAGAGGACCACAATTTGTGTAAACTTTGTGTTAAATTCAATAAAAAATATATTATAATATATGATGTACTGCACTTAAAGTGCTGTAATTGTGCAACTATATATTAAGAATAGATATATATGTATAACCATTGAGTCAGTGCGGATGTTTCACAGATAGTTATTTTGTAGATAATCATAACCAGAAATACAAATTATACTGTAATGATATCAGTTATGATAAACGAGCGCACGTGCATCGTAAATATAATATCATGCAAAGTACATTGTATGTATACAGTTGATTTTTGTAAACAATGTGTTTATTAACATTACCAGTTCTATTTAGCAAATATTTGGCGTGCACAAGATACAGTTTCATAGTTTAGTTTGTTTTATCGCACTTTATGAACAGATTTTCATGTAATGTACATTTGCACTATGTATAGTAAATCTTGAATGTCAAAAGGTACCGTACGTGACGTTTAAATTGGTTAATTGATGTAGGCACGCCTACGTTAAACATCTTATCCACCCTATTGAATGGGCGAGTCCATTAGTTTTAGTTAAAATACATAAATATGCATGACCTAATAAACAATACGCATGTTCACATCAATACACAATAGAACTGTAGTTCTGTTCTGTTCTGATGCAATGATATATCAATAGTATGTACCAATAAGTACTAATTATTTATATTTGATTGTAATGAAAATATTAACCAGCGAACATATTCATAAAGTGATGTGGCGATAAATAAGAATGTGTGCTTTCCTCATATATTTGTAGTATATGAAATGTACTTCCTAAACTTAATTGACAATGTGTTGGATAAACAAACCCATGCTACAATGACGATGTCTTTTCTCTCGAAAAACCTTGAAGTCTAGAGACAATATGCTTAACTATTAGATGAATGATGCTCAGTCGTGATTTATTGTGGCTTAAACTTGGTACCTATATAATATGACTCATCATGCTACATTTCAGACATGCGTGCTGTGCTCAGGAATCGTTTTACTCAGTTTGATGGTGTTCGCAAATTGACATGAGACTGATAAATACAATACATAATAATTGATTCAAGGAATGTAAATTAAAGGTACTCATTCACAGATTTCCACTTAAATATCAACTTTTTTTAAAACTATCAAAATTGTATGGAAAAATATTCGGGTGCAGGAAAGTAGTGTTCTGATAATGGCAATTTAAATGCAAATTGACACACAACTACAAATGATGGTGTTACATGTAGTAAATATCTACCCTGTATGTGACGGTATAGACACTTTTAGTGCATTTTTGTGACTGTTGTTGCATATTTCTTGCAACATATAAGTCAGTTTGTTTAGAATAATAAAACTTTTTGTTGACACAATTACAGACACTGAATGGTATTTTGAAATTATACAAAAAACAAACCAAATCTGTGAACAAGTACCTTTAAGTGATATTTCGTTTCAGGTCAATTATCACAAGTTACACCATTGTACATATCACTTTAAGATGTCTGATAAACAGAGTAAAGTACAATGTAAAATCTCTTTGTCGATTTCCAAAAAGCATATCATACTAGTATATTTTGTGAAACCCACGAAGTCAAAAGGCAAAGTCAAAACCTCACGAAAAACAATCAAAATGAGTTCATACCTTCAAACACAAATGTAGAGACACTGTTTAATTTTTTAAAATCTCATTAAAACAGTACCATGACCCATACTGAAGCCACTCATGTTTTTAATCCATTTTTAATTTATTCCACGTGTTTAAAAATAGGAAACAAGCTCTGATATTATACAGCGAACAATCAGGTAATTTTCAGCGTTCTTCATTTGAATAAAAAACTACTTCAGCTACTTATGAATATGCACAATAATATTATTCCTTTAAATTTATCTTCATAAAATAAATAACGCGTCACAACTCATATTTTAAACTAAAACACATATATTCAAATGCGTAAACTAGTAAAATAATCACCTTTTAAAATTCGTCTGCTATCTACTGTCAAAAAACAATGTTCATGTACATCGGTTTTACTCGTAGTGAGAGAAAATCCCTTGTCAAAAATCCGAGATAGCACTTAGCACTTTTAAGTTCTTATCTCAATGGAAGACCGTTGTTCTAACTTGAATGTTAACCAAACGAATTTGCAGACGATAGTCCGCAGACGGCTCGTTGTGTCAATATAATTGTGCCAAATGCTTGTATTTCTCACAATGTTTACAACAGAGCCACGTGTACATTTGTTTATCCAAACTCTAGCTATGTTATTAAAACCAGGCGATGCTTGCGATGTTTTGTATCTATAGTTGCATTATTTCTCGGAAATAAACCACGGAATTAGCAGACAATAGTTTACGGTACACCTTCAGCTGCTCAGGAACAATCGATCGATGCACATCGTCAAAATTTTAGCAGTCTGCAGTCGCAGACGACACTCCATTTTTACATGTATTGTAATTATTTTGAATTTGCAGGCGAGTTTGCAAAATTCTCATACATAAGTCACGTGTTTACATCATTTTAGTTTCGTTTTCCACCACAAAACAGATCGAAGACTAGCACTTTTTAAGTAAGTAGACATAATCAGAGACTTTAAGCAGCATTAAAGACAGGAAAGTTTAAAAACAAATCCATGAGTAGACTTATAATTTTCAGTTGCAGTGATTACATCCAAAAATACTAGTTCGTCTGCTCAGATTGAACGTTGGACAGAAACATCAAATTTGGCGATCGATTACCGCGGTAGACGAAACCATGATGAGTGTACGATAATATCCAGTTTTAACCGGTTCCACGTTGTATAAAAACACTATGATACGTTCACGTATCACCAACATTGAGTCAAAATTTGTCATGCTTCAATATTCATCAATAAATGCATGACTTGCATATTCCATGAATTAAAATACCACTGAGTATTAAAAGTCCTATATGTAAATGTACATATTTATAAAACATATAATGATTATACACATGATAAGTACAGCCGATAAAAATAATTTCTATCCATATACACGCTCAGTTTACGTATTTAATACTGCACACACTGGTCCGAATTTAGTAACCAGGATTTCCACTTCAAATGAAAACTTTGACACTCGTACTATCTTTACCTTTCGATAGATATCTTAGTGTGCATCAGCACACACTTAAACGTCCTAGGCCATAGAAAGTTAATTATTTACCAGACAAATATTTCCTAGCAATGTTATACATTGTACTTTTTATACTGTAGTAGCTCAATAATGTACATGGACTGACGCTCTGTTCAGTTCTGCTCTGATCAGTACTGCTCTGATATGTTTCGTTTATTTTGCTCTGATCAGTTCAGGTCTGTTATGCTCTGGCCTGTTATGCTCTGCTCTGTTCTGTTCTGATCTGTTCTGTTATGCTCTGCTCTGTTCTGTTTTGTTCTGATCTGTTATGTTATGCTCAGCCTTGATCTGTTCTGTTCTGATCTGTTCTGTTATGCTGTGCCCTGTTATGCTCTGCTTTGTTATGTTCTGTTCTGCCCAGCTCCTGCTCTGTTCCGCTCTGCTCTGTTTGTTCTGTCTTTATCTGCTTCTGTTCTACTCTGTTCTGCTCTGTTCTGTTCTGTTCTGTTATGCTCTGATCTGTTCTGTTCTGTTATGCTCTGATCTGTTCTGTTCTGTTCTACTCTGTCCTGCTCTGTTCTGTTCTGCTCTGTTCTATTCTGATCTGTTCTGTTCTGTTCTGCTCTGTTCTGTTATGCTCTGTCCTGTTCTGTTCTGTTCTGCTCTGATCTGTTCTGTTCTGTTATGCTGTGCCCTGTTATGCTCTGCTTTGTTATGTTCTGATCTGCCCAGCTCCTGCTCTGTTCCGCTCTGCTCTGTTAGTTCTGTCTTTATCTGCTTCTGCTCTACTCTGTTCTGTTCTGTACTGCTCTGTTCTGTTCTGCTCTGCTCTGTTCTGTCCGCTCGCTCTGTTCTGTTCCATGTCTTAGAAACAGCAATTTGAATGTCTTCATTTTAACACAACATTTTACAATAATTTGTTTTTCCGGAATCAAAATAATATGTAATCGGACAGGGTTTCTTTTGGAGATGGCCAAGGGTATGATAATCTTACAATAATTTTATAGCCTTAAACACTAAAATACATCATAATGAATATAAAACAGTTCAGTTACTGTATTCACACAGGAAAAATGTTATTTAATAACTTGATAAACGTGTATAGGCCAACATTATATGAAGTAACAATACTTATGTCAGCTTTCTAGCTCAAATTACAAACCTCTCGGATATCGAAATGTCAACCACTTTAATCATCTTCAATCTGCCATTTATCTTCGTAGTTCAACCATGAGTCTCTCCCATACACTCGCCGTCTCGCTTCTCGCCATCATACAAATTAGATTTAATCAAAGCACTGACAGTACCCTATTTTTTGTAAAAATCAGCTCTCTATACAATGCTAATTAGTTTAACAAAATTGAACTTGATACGTTTCTCTTTCCTTTTTATAATCACGTAGTTTTGTCTGTGCTGTGTTGCGAACGTAAAACTTCTCCACATACTTTCAATCAATGCTATTATCTATTCATTCCTCAGGAAAAGTATATTGGTATATATACATTTTAATTTCACAGCCCTTCCTTCTCACCATTGCCTGTGTGGTTGGTCTGTGTTTTGTCTGTTGCTGTTGAAATTTTACGATTGTATGAGCCGAAATTTGTTTTCAAGCTTAAACTACATTTTTTTGATTGCCAGTTCATTATACATTGTATGCTTTATTTGATATAATTTTTATCAACCGTGAAAATTACGAATATTTCTGTATCCAACATCAGTGGCTCCTAAATCAAAATAATAACTTCTTGTACATGAAGGCGGCAGGCGTGCCAAGGCATGAAATATTAGACCATGAATTACATATAATACATTTTACGTCTCATAATCATAACGTAAAAGTTGTTTACATACCGAAATAGTGAGTCGTTGTAAAGACACGCTAGTTATTTTCATAGAAATATTTATATACAATATAGTATTATATAGTAAATGGTTTATATTTATTCGTGCATGAGATTTTATCGAAACACAAACGCCCATCATGTTTTGAGATATAAGATACGTTTGTGGTACATTGTAAGAAACAAATGCATGAGCTGTTCTTTTTGGTACGGCTGTACGCCGTAGCAACACATTGTACGAGTATAGGTCATATCATGGCAGTCAGTCAACTTACTCACCGTATTTTGAAAGGCGCAAAATACCTGGATTTCTGGATGAACCAGTTTCCAGACCCAAACTTTCGTCAAGATTGGCATCTGTCCTACATGATTTAGAATCAGTGGTAGGATGGAAAAGAAGAGTATTAATTATTTCATAACCAAACTGCACGAAAGTATGACCCGCCTTGAATCGAACCCATGACCCCTTGATCAGTAGTCTTGTGTGTTTACCAACTGAGCTAGCCGGGCAGGCTTTTGGTCATACCTCAGAACGAGACATTTATTACGACCTAAACAATCGTGAATTTGTTATTTCAACACCAGAGGCGTGTTCGAGTCAGTCTAGTCGGAGAACTCTTGGAGCCGATATATCAAATGTCCCAATTCCGCATCAGAACAACAAAACGGTTAAAAAACATTGGATGTTTTTTGTTGGATGACAGCAGCTCATTAGAAGAGTCTGAAACTCTGATGACGATTTGACACAAAAAATATTTATAAACACCTTCATAGTCAAAAACAATATTTCCAAACCTTGCATTCAAACATGGTTCTCTTTTCTGCCATCTTAAGTACGTTAGACTCCGCTTACATTTCCTAAAAGGCAGTTGCCTGTTCAATTACACAAAACGTTACAGAACGTTCCGTAACGATACATTCGGAACACCTCGGCCATTCACTGGCGTCTAAATATGTCCGAGGTTATTCTTTGTGAATTGCGGAGGAGATCCAAATGAGTATAACAGATTACATAAACTTACATAAACTTTGTATTTGTTTTATCATGTTGCTCGTGTTACGCCTACTTATTTCGGACAACATAGAAAATTTTCGTCCCTTTCGGAGCATGATGGATTTATATTTCACCCGGTGACCTCAGAAAATGTATTTTCACGAATGTCGTAGTCGTAAAGCAATAAAAAACTTGTTCTAGCTGCTTACAAGTAAATCTTTATATACACGATTGACTAATTAATTGTAATTACTTTTACCAGATAATATGATATCATCTCAAATATCCATAGTGTTATGCAGTGTAACCTGTTAAGTATGAACCTCTGCATGTACAGCCAAAACAAGTTTGGATTTTCTGTATTTCTCAGGCCTTTGAAATCTGTCTGCAAAGCCTTTGATAAAATTGTGCTAACTTTTTTATATCTATAACTGGTTAGTTATCTCCTAATTACAAGTTGGTTCTCTCGTTATTATGTTGCACTATTCGGCTTTCGTACTTTATTTAAATGAAAAAAATACGACCGAAAACCTGTTCAGTATGTTGCGGACATTTCAAGGTTCGGATTATCCGCGTTATACTGTGCAGTTATTTTATTGCCACAAATCAGGTCAGCAACGCTGTGTCTGATATAGCCATCTGAGATGCTTGTTTCTGAAGTTTATCTTATTTATCTTAAAAGCCATTAGGATTTTAATACAAAGGCTTTCCTTTATAATACCGTGATTAAAATCATTCTATGGCCTCGACCTGAAACTTAAGCACAGGTGCAGTAATTTATTGTTTTTTGTTAGAAACACATATTGTGTAATTTACGATTCGACGAAGAACGTAAAGCAGACTGTAACAAAATAATTACGTTAGTGATAGATTTAATTACTCTTGTTCTTTGATTGTAGAAACACTTGTTTGGTGGTCGATGAAACACTTGCAAGCATTTCATCCAACAAAATCAACGAGGCCTTCTTCGGAAGATTAATCATTATAAACTAGGCAAGTAACGTACAAGGGCCCTACAAATTACAGAGTTAGAAAGAGGTTGGTCTTAGGCATTATGCCATAAACAAAAATACGGCAATTTACGGTATTTAGAGACCCGATCAGGAAATCGATACGACAGCGTGCTAAATACGGGCGAACTTACGTCAGGCGTAATGAGGACAGACTTGTTGCCGACAAAAATGCTAACGATGGACGTACTAACAGCAGATGAGATAAGGACAGACGTGCTGACGGCAAACATGCGAACGAAGGACGTACTAACGGCAGGTGTGATAAGGACAGACGTGCTGACGGCAAACATGCGAACGAAGGACGTACTAACGGCAGGAGTGATAAGCTCAGACGTATTGACGAAAAAAATGCAAAAGACGGACGTGCGAACAACAGACGTGATAAGGACAGACGTACTGACGACAAATAGGCTTATGATTGTCGTGCAACAACAGACGTGCCTGCGACTGAACTAGCGATGAGTTGACCAAAGTATAGCCGAGTGAATTATAGCCAGTCTTTGTACTCGTATACTTTATTGTTCCACTGTGCACTAAAATGTTATAAAACATAAATTCATATAAAACATATACATAAAATAATTTAAACTTTTACAATAACATACTGAGCCGTTATACTTAAATTACTACATAAAATTTATAGCAGGGTCTTATGTTGTCTAATAAACATAATTTTAAAGGATCAACATATAATTGACACTTAAAGTTAGTAATGAGTTTGTCTCGTCGTTTTCTGCGAGGGTCTACTTTCAATAATCATGCATTAAGTTCGCGAACATAAAATGCAGATTTACATGTTCCTGCACACTAAATCGCGCAATGTGAATGCATTTTCGTTTAAATGAGGTTGATATAGATAATTGTGTCACTGTGCCCGTCACATATTTAGTTTGCGCTCTACTGTAATGAAAGTTTTATCAAAATCTTCACAAATTCAACTCTAAAACGTAACTGTTTAAAAGTCACAAGCTTTCAAATGAATACCATTTCCGCTATGTCGCCGTCCGCTAAAACTACGTTAGTTTCATAATCATGAAGGCAAAACTTAATCGTTATTTTTATGCAAAGTAACGCGTCAAAATATGGTGAAACTTTACCAAGGCGACGTTACGTCTTTTCGGCTTCTGCCGTTTTAATTTTATTGACGTAGCAGGTTCGAGTTCACTACGCGGTGCCTTTGCATTTTACTGGTAAATAAAAAATGTCATTTTCTGAAGAAAAAAAACGCCATAGCGCGCAGTTATGCATTTTTGTTGCAAGTAGCGAAGGGTCCGGCTGAGAGTCGAAATTACGACCCCTGGATTCCTAGTCACTTGTGCTTCTACTGCTACGTACTGAGATTATCGGGTTGGTCCCTTCAAAATACTAATGTTATCTACAAACAACATATTTTGAGGAGTTTGAAACAAACTGTTAAAGTTTAACTTTACAAAAATGCTAATCAATTTTAAATTGAATTGTACTACACATATTGAAACAAATAAACGAAAATTATCTAAAAAAAATAGAAACATGCATAAACCTACATTTTACAGTAGAATTGAGGTTCAATCCGTCAGTGTTTCAGACTTTGTATTTACCGAGATCACATAATTTTATCCGTGACACTTTTATCCCTTAAAGTTATACTACAGGTCGTTTATGTGAACATTGCGTATATAAACGAAGTAATTTCCATTGAGAACAATATTTAGGGGTGTACTGTTATAACTATTTAATAATTCAGTTAGTAAAAACATTTTTATTGACTTATCGTAATATAAAATTCGCACTGTGCATAATGGGCCATTTCTATATATAAATATAATAAACCTTTTAAATGTGAATGTGGTCTGTTAAAATCAATAAAATGATGTACATGCATCAGCTTATTCACCTTTCGAGTGGACAAGTCCATTATTTAAAGTACATAAACACGCATGACCCATAATACGACCTGTACTATCCACTGACACTGGAGTTCTAATATTAGATGAAATATTCATATTTATGATTACAAATAACATTGGTGAAAAAAAACATAGAAAAAGTCGGTTCCTGATTAACTATCGCTTTAGAGTCGTGCCACAGCTTATTTTAATAAGTTGTGGCACGACTCAAAAGCGATAGGAAAAAAAGGACAGTTTTATGGCGTTTTTTCAACAATGTTATTTTTAAGAAATAGTACGAATATTTTATTGGATGTAAGGAGGGGACTCCAGTGCCAGTGGTACTATCAATCAATCAAAACTCGATCAGGTTTTGTCTAATAAAATCATATTTCAAGCTTACGGAAATTAACGAGTATCGAGTAAACAGGAATACCTCGGCGATAACTGCAGACTGTCAGCTTTCCGGAATCACCCGAATAGCAGGTCTGCTTGTACATAGCAAATTATTTCATATAAAATCTACGAGTATAAGTACTTAAGAATACAGGTCAATATGACAGTTAATATCATATTCATTATATTTTATGTTTCATTATGAGGTTACCATAGCGACGAATTCTATCAGAAAGTCAGCGGATACTACCATAAACATGTCAGGTTTGCGTACGTCAGCACTTAAGCATTTCATATTGTCTGAGATACGCCTTGTAAATAAAGCATTCATGCTGATTCCAGGAAATTAAATTTTGTAGTGGTTGTTTTTATAATTAGATTAGATTCTGAAAGTTTCACATGTTAGAATGGAACTTTAATGAAGAGCCATGCTAGTTTAGCCTCTTAAAGTTTTAAGTTCTGATGTATTTCGTTAGAAGTAGTGTTTGTATATTTCTTCTGTAAATATATGGTTTATTATAACCCCTATTTCAAACGTAAGAGTCCAATGATACATAGTCACCGTTTTGTGGATACACTTAGAAATAGATTCCCATTCTCATAACCAAATTTTATTCTGGAGGATGCGACTGTTGACTTTCACCCACTGCCTACATCATCAAGGAAAGATACTTAGTCCAAGTGTCTTCGAACTTAATACCCTTTTTAGTTAAGATATTTTCAGGTAAAAGTGAAGCCAAATGCATGTTTCCATGTATACATGTTCAGCCGATTTAACGTTAATGCATGGTCAGAAAAAACACTTTCAGTCAGGTGGCCCCTCGCAGTAGACATTAACACCATGGTGGCGAAGAACAACTGCAGTCTAATTTCTTGCTCAAGGAAATAAGCAATGTCCACAGTAATTGAAAGTCGGCAACGTTTTCCATTTTACGATGGCGGTAGGCAGGTCTTAATCAGTGTTAGATAAAAAATCATCTACATTAGGGTACTTTGATGGTGAAATGTCTTTTCTCACCATTGTCCTTTGCCAAAATTAAACGTTTTGGCAATGAATAGATTCTGACTGTAAAATTCTACCATTAATAGGACCACTTTTATGATTTGAAAGGGAGGCAATTCTGCCAAAATGCATCAAACACCTGTCAGAGTTATCTAACTTGGTATTGATTAATACAGTTCAAAAGCACTTCACAATTACATGCATAATTTATGAATAAATGACAAAAATTATAAGATATATTTTTAAAGAATAACAAAATAATAGAATAAAAACTAAACATAAGTGATCGATTTAGTGACCATAATGGTTAATAAACAAGCAGGTTTAAAAAGTTTTTTTTTTCTTAGAAATATTTAGAGAATGGTCACACTTGAGTGAGTCCGGAAGTGCATTCCATAGGTTCGATGCCACATGATTGAAACTACAGTTGCCAAAAGTAACTGTCATTGACTGTGGAACTGTAATAGATAGTGATTTGCCTGAACGGAGATTTCTATTGGATTTGTAAACATGAATTAGGTCTTGGATATATATGGGGACATTGGCTGTTAATGTTTATATTAAAAGCTTATAGCTGATTCGCTGACAAACAGGGAGCCAATGAAGTTCTCTCAGCACTGGTGTTATATGATCGTGACGGTGGGTTCTGGTGATGATTCTTGCAGCCGTTTTTTAGTCGACGTTGAAGTTGACTCAGATTATAGGGAATCCTGTTATCTAAGTATCATTTCGTGGAAATGTGATGAAATATATTCATAACTTATTTATTTGTTATTATTATATTGATAAGTGAGGTCACAATTATTTCCTACAAATTTGCTACAAATTGTGAAATAACACAAATTGTTTTTTTTTTTAATTTATGTTAAACAACAAGCCATGAGATAGCTCAGAAAGATGTGACCATTTTGGAATTTTATTTAGCGCTTTGGAATTTGAACAAGAGCCAATGAGTTATACACAGTGCCCTCCAAATGTACTTGAACAAATTTAATTTTAAGAAAAAAGTTACAAATATGAAAGCATACCACAGGCCACTTAACCATAACTAAATATTTTTCATCATTCGGAACAGTTTGACCATTCATAGAATTCGTAGCGAATGACCGAGGAGTTCCGAATGCCTTTTTCATGTGACGTAATTTGAATCAAATGTTGATAAACTAATAAGTACTGATTTTGCAATTTGCTCAGATGGCTTTTTTGGTTTTTTGTGCGAGGGTGTAAATATGTGATTCGTTTTATCTTCTGATCAAGGGGTCGTAGGTTCGATTTCCGGCGGGACATGCTTTTGTGACCATGATTTACGGCCATTCTCCCACCTACCTCTGAATCTAAATCATGTAGGGCAGTTGTCACTCGCTGACGGAAGTATGCGCCTAGAAACTTGTTAACAGCTTACTACGATCCAGAGATTTAACCGGTTTAGAAATGATGACTAGGTAGGCTGACTGTCATAATATAACCTTACTATGGCGTTAAACCAGACCAAACAACAACAATCAACAAACACAGGATTTTGACCAAGGACTTTTGGCGGGTACTGTATATACAGCTAGATAAATAACTACATCATGTCAAGCTTCGTCTAGGTCATACAAATTACAAATTTATATATACAACTAAGCAGGTCAAGAGACAATATCCTTCCTCGACGTTAACTTAAAGTATATATACACTTAAACTTATATGATGTTACATGTGAAGGAGAGGTATAATACTGCACTTGTACTCCCTTACCTTCAAGCTAGTTTTATAGCGACGTGGTAGAGTGTCTGCTTTTAACTACGACTTGAGAAGTCGTGGGTTCGAATCTAAGTTCGGACCATGGATTTTTATCGGATAACACATATCTATATAGTTTTGCTACAACCATAATACACAAATTACACAGTATTTGTTACTTAAATTTTAATATTCAGTGTCCTTACCTTAAAATTTGAAAGAAATCATTTACATAAACTTTTCCGGATCGAGAGATGTAAGATTTGTACCGTAAACAAGAAATATTTTCAAAAAATAAATCGGCGCTTTGCATTTAGTTTGAAGTATAAATAGTCATATTCGCTGTTCAGCCCTACTACCAGGAGCGTACCACAACGAATGTATGATCAATTAGCATAGTGAGTCACCCATTATAGACCGAGAAATAGTCAGAAATACTGTTCGTGCTACGCTAATGATTATTACAAATAACGAACGGTACCATATATTTTAGCCATTTCTCTATACCGGAAGAGAATTTCATTGGACAAACAGATATAATAGAGCAAATTGTATTGGTTAAAAATATAGGTCAAAAGTTGGCTTAGACAGCAGCGCCGAAAAAACTGATATATAGACCTCTATTTCGTCTTCGGGCTCAAGCTTTCATCCAATATTAAGCACATACACTCGCCAATAGTCAATTGCCCTGATTGACACAGAGGTAAATGGATGAATTGCCCTACAAAATATTTCATTGACAAAATGCCACAAATGGATATAGGTTCAGTCTGGGATTCGAACCCACGATCTCTAAATTCATAGTGAGACACGTACGATACATAGCGACGAAAATACTGAACAATAGGAATTAAGTATTATGAAACTATATCATTATATCTTAGACTGTGTTTCCCCAATAAAAGGATCAGTCCAAAATTGAAAGTACTAAAACATGCTTACATAATTGATGTATAGATGTCTACGTTCTTTTGGTCAGCACAGGTTTCTTGCTGTTTAGAATAAAAATGTCGGCTTGACGGTCTAGTGGCATAAAGTTAGCAGCCATAGAAAATATAGCGAGTATGCATGCATGCATAATATTAAGCTGATGCACATATTCTAGCAAATTCGATCCAACCAAAGTTGTCTTCGTTTAGATTCTATAGGGACCTGGTAAAATGAGTTTCATCATTTCACAAACACATTTACCCCTTAAAGTGTCGCAACCATAGACATACTAATAGATATGTATTTTGTCGCAGCCAAGCACACAACAATAATATCTACATAACCACGATATCGTCCGCTAATGCGAGGCGATTTACTACGTTGAGCGTCAGCCATTTGATATAGAATTTAAACCGGAAGTCCTGCATGCAATGCATAATGGGAGTCGGTAATTAACCGAATGGTCAGGCCAAGCAAGTGTCCTTGTTTAACACGTTTGACCAACTTGGCGATAAATAAGCTTAGCTGTAGTTATTTAAATTTCATTTGAATAATGTATGTTGTACCTAACATTAATGTCATAACAGTTTGACACAGTGCCAAGAACATCTATATTGGAGTCTAATAATATGACAATGTCATCATTTCACTTGAAACTTTGCCATAATGTGTAAAATTAATATAAGAGTGATAGACGTAATTTTAGCAGCGGTAGCCATTTTTGGTATATACAGGTGACACTAAAAACCCAAACCCTGGATATCCGTAACCCAGAAAAATCTGAAACCCGGTTAATTCGGAATATTGACGTATCCGGAATTATGATAAATACGAAGCGCTGTGAATTCTGGACGGGTTTTCTCGGAAATGAAGTTTCTCTTCCCGTTCTCAACGTGGATAAAATCACTTACCCGTGCGAATTCGTCATTTTTGCTAGTGTTTTGTTAGTTTTCTGTGGGATTTTTACATGGATAAATAAGCGAATTAAGTTGGTGCAATCTAAAATATTTGACATGTCAGCGTTGTTTTAACTGTCCAAGATCGAGGCTTTAAACTTTCACTGAATACTCGTGTCCCCATTCTAAACCCGTTCAGAAATTTGTCCAATGGCCGAGTTGTTACGATTGCTGTGTCTCAAAGGTGTTCGGATGTTTCTGGTTACACTGTATATATATATTATGTATTGTTCACACATACAGAAAATTATCAACTTTATGTGTTTGTTAATCAATGAAGTTTCCCAGATATGTGATCACTTGGAACACCTCAGTGATAGCTGTACTAACACTACGTGAGGTAACAAAATGACGTAATCTGTTTTCTGAATGCTACCAACATGACAACTATTGTGGTTTGGCTCTTTATATGACATAGGGCGCACTATCCACTTAACCCCCGTTGTGGTTTGACTCTGTATTTGACAGAGACGCACTAACCACTTGACCTCCGTTGTGGCTTGACTCTGTATTTGACAGAGACGCACTAACTACTTGACCTCCGTTGTGGCTTGACTCTGTATTTGACAGAGGCGCACTAACCACTTGACCTCCGTTGTGGCTTGACTCTGTATTTGACAGAGGCGCACTAACCACTTGACCTCCGTTGTGGCTTGACTCTGTATTTGACAGAGGCGCACTAACCACTTGACCTCCGTTGTGGTTTGACTCTGTATTTGACAGAGACGCACTATCCGTGGACTCGATCGCTGTTGTGGTATGGCTCTTTATTTAACAATTCGACAATTAAACATTTACTAGTTATATGAAATCGCTAACAGGTTAATTAGCTAGTTATGTAACTAGTTTACTATACGGGCCAGTTAGCGATTTTAGATGAGTGGTGGGTAATTAACTTGTTACATAACTAGTTAGCGACAAAAAGGACTTGTTAGTTTTTGAGTTACATTTTGTATTTAGTGAAATATGCCATTATAGTATTTGGGATCATTTGAGTTTGATACATTTGTAAATTATTGTGACTTAGATTGCCAGTAAAATATTACTTCATACAATTCAAAAATAGGTGCACATACGCGCGGGCATTTGTAAACATGCATGTAAACATACGCACTTCACAACCTGTTGGTTATTATCAACCGTTCTCTCATGTACTAACTATACTCTACTTGCATAGCGAGCATTGACTTTAAAAGGATATTATGTTATATAGAAGTTATAAAATTGTTGAGGCAATGTGTATGTATTTACTGCAAGGCAAGTAAGCGTGAAAAGTCGCCTATAATGATTTCTTTAAAAACTACTACGCACAAATTTCGACTAGAGTCTACAGTAATCATTTACAACAAAAATTGTTATGCGAAATTTCGTAATGTTGCGCGACAGTAATTCATTTTTAAATGGGTAGAAAAAATGATTTAGTGACATAAAATTTGAGAAGTTTATAATTCATTCGAAATGTATTACTTGTTAAAAAGTATTTTGGATGTTTTAGCGAGTTTATCTAAAGTGAGTTTGATATTATTATGCATTCTCGCTGTAGCTGGAATAGTGTGGTATGTTAAAACTAGGCTGCGACAAGCCACTTTGCCACCTGGGCCAATGGTGCTGCCCCTAGTTGGAAACCTTCTGACAATGGTATCGCCAGATTTGTATCGGACACTGTCGGACTTGAGGAAACGGTATGGCGACGTTTATCGTTTATACATTGGAAAGGAATTAATGATAGTTTTAAATGGATACGATGTGATTCACGAAGCTTTAGTTAAAAATGGAAGTATTTTCTCTGACAGGCCATGGTGTCCGTTCCGACAAAAGATCATGGACAATCCAGTATTAATGGCGGCCAGCGGAAAAGTATGGAAGGACACAAGATCCTTTTCTCAACAATCGTTAAAGAAAATTTGCCTGGACAACAGCGCTTTGAAGTTACAAGAAATTCTAACCGAGGAGGTAGAGTATTTCTTAAAACAAATGGAAGCTAGGGACAACACTGAGTTTAACATTGTTAAATTTGTGGATAATTATTCATTAAACGTCGTGTTTAGATTAGTCTTCGGACACAGATTTGCACACGACGATGTTGATGGAGTGTACATGACTGAAGTTTATAATGATCTTGGCATGGAATTTGCCAAGCTTCAAGTGATGGCAAATTGTTTTGACTTTTTGCAGAAGCTTCCCGGTGATTTGTTAAATTTGAATAAATTTTTAAAAGTACGTGATAAGCTGGAAGCCTTCATGCGGTATTACACAGAACTTCCCAATCATAACCATAGCAGTTCTACAA
Organism: Mactra quadrangularis; assembly: GCA_025267735.1. NCBI lineage: Eukaryota > Metazoa > Mollusca > Bivalvia > Venerida > Mactridae > Mactra > Mactra quadrangularis. Next base: position 26,394,632 of record CM046305.1, read on the forward strand.
GCACAGTCTGTGAGGAATATCTCGAAGAGATTGAAAGGTATGAGAATAATGATGCAGACGACATTAAAGGATTCCCTTCTCTTAATAAACATAGACTTCCGAATACTTGCAGTGAACTTATAGGCGCTGCTAGCGACACAACAGCTAATGCCATCGGTTGGCTTATAGTTTATTTAGTCCGAGAACCTGATATACAAAGTAAGATGTTTGATGAAATCAAACAAATTCTTGGAACTGAAGAACAGCCAGTTCTTGAAGATAAGACTCGGTTGCCATATGTAGAAGCTGTTATCTTGGAAAGTCTAAGAATTTCAAGCTCAGTGCCATACGCAATTCCACACGCTGTGTCAAAAACTATAGATTTTCATGGATATACAATTCCTGAAGGTAGCACCATCCTTGCTAATTTAAAATCTGTTTTACACGATGATGTAGTTTTCAAAAATCCAGAAGAATTTATCCCTGATCGTTTCTTGAACCCTGCTCGCAATGCGACGGTGGTACCAAAAGAGTTTGTGCCATTTTCACTCGGACCACGTTCTTGCCTTGGGATTTCCATAGCGATGAAGGAAATGTTTCTCATTATTGTTGCTCTAATACAGAAGTATGAACTTTTTCCTGGCTCCAGTTTGCCAGAGTCCACTGGCATTCTAAGCACTGTATATAAACCTAAGCCCTTCACTGTACTTATCAAGAAAAGAAGTTAAATCATTAGTATGTATTTGTTTGTATTTGAATTTATAGTATCAGTTACGGGCATCCATGCGTATTTGTCTGTATTTAATTTTATAATATAAGTTATAAGCATTCATACGTATTTGTCTGTATTTGAATTCATAGTAGAAGTTATGGGCATTTGTACACGTATTTGTCTTCAATTAAATACATAGGATAAGTTATGGGCATTCATACGTATTTGTCTGTATCTGAATTCATAGTACATTGTATAAGATATATGAGTATACAAACATAGTTTTTGTATTTGAATTTATTACAAGTATAAGTATATAAGTTTTCAATTGTACGTGTTTGTATTTGAATCTAAACTCAATTTAAGTTATACGTATGCATTTTTTGGTTTGTATTTGAGTCTATAACTGGGGTTATCATTATGAATATAATTCTATTTTAGTTTGTATTTAAATCTATTAATGAAGTTATAAGTAAACATGCGTATTTGTTTGTATATGAATATATAACCGGTGACTTATTTATCTTTCATACTGTTTACATAGATACAAATGTATAATTACTTGTTATTTTTGCATTTTTGCAATAAACTAGATGCTTTTCTGTTTACATGTTTTTGCATATTTTTATCAAACTAAGTGAGGTTGTAGTATTGTATGAACTGTATGATTGGTTCATGGTGTGTCTATGTTACACGGTCTCAATATATAACCAGGGTCGAGATCAGGGTCCGAGGTTATAAAACTTGAAAGCAGACTAAATGCTCAATACCTAAAACTATTAATTTAATCATATTGCTTATCAGAATATGTCATTAAAACAACGCATTCTTATGTTTGAGATGGCTCAAATAATTACGATCTCTTATTTTCAAACAAATCCCTTTTTACAAAAAATCCCTTATTTACAAAAATCCCTTATTTACAAACAATAAAACAGGGTTTTTGAACATTAAGTCTATATTCAATTTTTATTACATAGAGTCCTGGAAGCAATGTCATAGAGCTATGCAAAGACAGTCGACACAGGCTCGAGCCATAGAAGTCACAATATACAGTGTATTCGGTACTCCGAGACTGTACCGGCCAGCTTTGGTTTTATTATGATCTAGTATCAGTAAAAAGGCTAAGCTAGATCTGGCTTCTTCATAGCGAATGGATATTCTTCCCGACTTTTTGGCTAAGGTCAAAGTGTAGTATCTGTTTTTATCAGCTTAATATCTGATACGTCCCCAATAAAAACGAGCGGGCGTGGCTAATCATTGGATAGCCAGCTCTGCGTTGGTTCGAATTCCATCTAAAACTACCCCGTTGTCTCCTTGAGCAAGAAACTTTATCCTACTAGCTAAGTACTTGGGGACCAGGAAGCGGATTCGAAAGTAATTAATTTAAGTAAGGGATATACCACGAGAGCTGTACAATATGTTAGATATTGGATAGCTGAGGCGCGTTAGCGCCGAAGCGTATCCAATGTCTAACATATTGGGCAGCTCGAGGGGTATATCTTACTTAAACCACAGCTTACCTACAGATTATTATTATTATGATACAAACTCAATTATAATTTACGCCTATACAAATAACGATTTAAAAATTATACATTTAAATCATTTATTTGTAGAATTTAAATAAATATAGAAACTATTTATTGTTTCCCGTATGGTGCCCCATAAGTCCGACAATTTAATGAATTATCTGTTCGCGAGATTTTCGTGCAGATCTTTTCACATGCAAACTTTTGTGTAGTTATGACTGTAGTTTTTCATTTCGTTTCTGTTCTTCATTTAGTCGGTACATTATACAAGTGTAACAATTTTTGAAAAACCTAATTGATCACTGGAATTAAAGTGTATTTTTCTCATGGATAAACTGTTTATTATTCGGAAATCTTTCTGTTGGATATATATACATTACAACGCTTGACATGCATAGAAAACGTGGATTATCAACTGATTCCAGTCATGTCTAAGAAGCGATGTCAGTCACAGCCTGAAAAACAATGATGATTTCTTATAAGCTTGATGAAGAGCTTATATTGGAGCAACAGGTCATTGGTAAGTTTATATTTGCAAAATATATTGTGTAAACAATGGTCACATGGAGACCTGAACCTGAGCCCCGTGTCCACCAAATACCCCGTAAAAATGTTTCACTGACAAAACGTTCCAAGTCCCAGTTAATGATATATGTATATTACATACATCTTTCGTAAGCATAATGTCTGCCCTTTTTTCACATTCTAATCTACAATCGGTTCAAGGCTCAAACCTATGATTATTTGATCACGGAGAGAGGCCGTTGTGCATAAGATCTAATTTTAAACTAAAATCTGTACCTTTTGTATTTGATATTGTCTATTGGTCATTTTTTCAAATAAATATAGTTTTGGCGATGTTTCTATATCATTTTGGTAACGCCGAATGTTAATGAAATATTTTCACAGTTTATATAATTATGTTGTCCAGTGCATGAATATATTATTTCTGTTGTAATATTGTCTATGCCATTGCTCAATAAAACACTCACTGGACGCCAAGGTCACAGCATGCTAAATGCACAGTCACTTTTATTTAAAATAAATCTTCTCTACGCTGATGACGAATGACATGTTCCGTTCTGCAACTAATTCTATAAAGAACGCTCTTTTATTTTTATCTTATTAACTTTACGCAAGAAATTGTTAGCAGTTTTTGGCAGAGTATGAGTTAAAATGTGCTTAAAATCTAGTTTGGGTCTTGGTATTTGCTATACTTAAATATATCTTTTTATTTTTTTTTTCATTTTCAGGACGACAGTGCAACGTCGACTAAATGTGAACAGGAATAACATTATTATTATTAACGTCTTCATTTCGAAGGAGAATGAGTACAGAATTTACAATTTTGATTTTATTTGTCAATTTTTGTTCTATAAATGAATCAATAAATAACTTCACTCGTTCGTTTGTTTTTTTCATTGAACAGGTAATCGTTCACTATTAAGTTTATGCGTACATTATCTGATGTGTTGGACAATATCTAGCATGTAGTACAATATTAGACTTACACGTTCAATATTGTCCTAACACATCAGATATTGTACGAGTAATCTTAATATTGGACGGCTACCTGTACATTATTAGATATACGGTACTGTGAATACAATGGAATGACGTCAGAGCTGTGGTTTAAGTTGTAAGAACATGTTTCACAATCGAGCCAAAGTAATAAAAGTAATAAAGTAAAAAAGTATAAACCAAATGGAAAATGAGCGGTCATATTTAACCATGAAATACAGATCAAGTACTTAATCTTGACGCCACAATATTATACACACATACTTTATTATGTAATTAAATGTAGAAATATGAGCTAATATTGGACTAATCAAGTCATTATGGTCTAATATTACAAAATTGTCTTAAGTATTACACACTGTAAACACTATATATTATTTTTAATAGGGAATGTAACATTTAACATGGTATTCACTATACTCATTGTACAATCTCTTTTGTTTCAACGCATATAAGCATAGCTTATAATATAGTGTTTAATACTGTTTAGACAATAATGATTTGAATCTAGAGTGTCTAAAGTTTAAAATTGACTATGTATGCCTGCATTCTGAAATGTGTATAACGTTAATAGCTAAGCCCGGTGAGTATAGTAGGTATAGTGTAAAACTATCAATTTAGGTCTGGGGTTCGATTCTCCTTATTGTGGGCATATACCCTTGTAGAATTTGGTATGAAACTCTTCATTGTGGCCATTCATCCTCATTCTGCATTAAAAGGGTAATTTTTAACCGCTAGTAAAGGTAGGTGTAAAGTACTGATCAAAAGTATAGGTCCAGTGGCCTAAGCCTCTAATGGGACACTGAATATGTCTACTAATACTAACCGCCGCTTATTGAACTAAAACAAAAACCGAGAAGCGATGTGAAGCGCCACAAAATAGCTTATCCCATAAATTGTGATACCTAGCATGGAGATTTCTCATTTGGTAGAGAATTTCATAATTTGATCAAACTTTTTTGACCAGTTTTATCCAAATTAGACTATTTGTCATAGAAGTACGGAATCCTGAAAGTGACATATTTAATGTACTTTTATTGTCAATGTTATTTCGTTTTAACGATGTATTATTTCGTTTTTACGAAAATCATTTCATTTACACAAAGATTCTTTTCGTTAATATAATAATTATATCATTTAGTTTATATGACGTTTATGGCGTTTGTTATACAGCGTTGGAATCTGTTCTAAGACTAGTTTGTGTACGTATTAATAACTTCCTTAACACGAAATGATACTACAAATGTAATGTCACTTAGGCACTCCATACTTCTCTTTCAAAATATTCTTTTTGGGTGATTTTTAACTGATGAAGCATGTGATGAAAAGCTTTATATAATTATGAATGTACTCATATCATACCATACGTAGCATTCATGAGTTCTTTTAAGCTTGATATCATTGAATAAACTCGACTTGTGTTCAATGCTTTTTTATATGACCTATAAATATCAATTGAAATTTTTTAAATATTTCAATTATGATAACCTACCCAGCCTGAACATGGGTGCTTTTTGCGACTACAATATGATTTAAATCATTTATTCTTATTCATATAATAACATTATATACATGAGCGTATTTTAAAATTATCAAACACATATTTTGTAAATGAAATAGACGCAAGGATATGTATATAACCCCTCTGCAATTTTTTGTTGGGTTTAACGCCGTACCAGCACATTCTATTGGTCAAATAACGATGTCCAGCGCACCCAACCTAGCTTTCCTGGACCTTTGTCTATAACCAGTACTCCCCTACACTTTAACAAGGCCGGCATCTTTTCCAAATACCTTATTAATGGAGGAAAATTGACATTATTGTCAAATTTTCATGTTAGGTATAACCTCCCCAAGTGGGATTCAAAGCCGCACCTCCTTCGGGACACTAAATTCGAAATCCAGGCGCGCTACCAACTGCGCTACCTATCCGGGTTTACTCCTCTGCTGTAACATTTTATTTGTTTATAAGTATTAACGCCCTCTAATTATAATATGGCTTTAGAGGTCTAAGCCTCTCCAGAGATAATGAGTTAGTTGACCGACGCCGGTTATATTACTGTACCAAGTCGAAAGAACGGCGTACAATTGTAACTAATCGGCAATGTCCGTGACCTGAATATAATGTTTGGATAGACAAACCCGACAGAGATCAGAGCGATCGTCGTAAAGCCATTCGGAAATCCTCAGTGATTTTTTACACAACCGTATCTGCATCAAAGATCTCCGGGGTGTTTCGAATAGCATAAAGCAGCATAGAAAATGGCATCGTCATGAAAACGGTGATATCTCTCACGACGGATGACTCTGTTGAAAGGTGCATAACTTAATAGCAGGGAGAGAATCGCGAGTGAACTAGAGTCTCATATCGGTGCTTTTCCTATGCACTAGTAATTTTAACTCGTGTTGCCGATCGAGGAATAGCCGGGACTTTGACCTCGGGCCAAGCAAGTCTTAGGTGAAATTACCAACCTGTGGAGACCATCGGATGGTAAAATTCCTGATAATACCCCCACTCTATAAATTACGAATGACTGTCTTTAAGGCTATAGGCCCAGATAGTTTGACGCAAAAACAATTCATTTTCTGTCGCCTAGAGCGGGGTTGGGCGTGATGGTAACTTTCAGTAACATTAACCACATCCCACATTGCCCCCGGGGATAAGGGTGCGGGATAAAATGAATGGTGCCATTATCTAACAAAAATGATGAAAAAAGAATTCAATGGTATAAAATGCACTCCATATTCAAACAATTTCGATATCATGATATCATGCCATTATTGTTCACCTTCCATCAATCCTTTACTAAAGATGTTTTTCTTGTAAAATTAGCAACTTTTTATCATTATTATAATACATGTTCATTACAATGAAACCTGAGAACCCGAATCCTGACGAATCCCGACAATTTGTACTCTATCAGGTTTGTGTAATGTATAATGTCAGGCGGCGGAAATTGTCGAATAGTTACGATTGAGTATCCGAATGTCATTCGAAACTACTCGGCAATGTCCGTGACCTTTAATATATTTTCATTCTTTATATAAACCAGATCGAAACAGTTAGAAACATCATTCAATAACAAATACATCACTGTGGCTTGGCTTTCGTTATTTAAATAAATGAATATCAGAGAACTTCTTAACTTTAAACCCCTTACCACTGATTCATAAACATGTAGAGCAGTTGTCAAACACTGACAAAAATATGCACTATATTTTAAGTAACTGGGCATCATATTATCAAAAATCTTACAATAATTTAACAAAACAATGTTTAAGGATTTACGACTGAAATAGGTCGTAAGACTGTTGATAATATGCATTCATGGTTAATAACTAAATTCAGAGATTTAGCCTTTCCAGGAACAGTGAGTATGTTGACTTACTGCTGTGATATGCCAATATACAATGTGTTATATTGTACTACGTCGTTAAAAACAACAACAAAACTCTGAATATTTTGGTCGGGAATTGTCAGGTTGCATAGTATAGTTCGCATATAATGCTCGCGGCTAACGTCACTTTTGACATTTAAAATATCGTCTGAAAAATGTCACCTTACAAAGGTCACCTATGCACGTTTTAATTGTTATCTAATGAAAAACATGTATACACGTATATGTAAGAAAGGTGTTTCATTTATTTAGATTTTGTCTCCATTTATGAACACTAGTACAATGGTCACCTAACTTACCGGCCATCCTGATCTTTATCACTTTATCGCTCGTCACTGACACCAGAGTACGTAATTTTTGGTCATGAAATATCATGTGCCTATACATGTATCCTATCTTGTATATAATACCATATAAAACCATTATTACGACTTGATGATGATTACGTAAACGGGGTCGTGTTTATTTGTGTTCGTTGACTATATATCATAATACAAGCATATTTTGTACGTATTTTTACGAATTTAAGGACTCTTGTATCACTGGTTCTCACTAAACATTTCACAGTGAACCGATTACTTCTCTCGCTGCATAAAATCGATACTTAATGTTGAATTATGCATAAGGGTATTGTCTGTCACAGCCGGGAATCGAACCCAGAACCTCCAGATTTGAAACCCTGTTTTCCACCACTATACGCCACAGCTTATTTGATGCACATTTAATTATCTTAGTATTCAGTTTGACCATTGTTCGCGAACTATCCCCTACTGACTCTCCAGGGGATGGATCTAAAAAAATATCATTCAAAAATCCATTATTTTCAAGATTGGAAATGTTCAAAATACATTAACATGTATAAGGACAGCAAACGTTTCATTTACAATTTATATTCAGTAATTTATACATTGGCGGTGTTAATTGATCACTAGTCCACTACATGCACAGATATATATACATGTATTCGTAGATATAGAAAACTGAGAATTACAGGCATCGAGAAAAACAATATGTTTTACAGGTTCTCGTATTATTTTGCATCTAGATGTCCAAATATGGACCGGGGAAGCGGGATAGTATACTGAGTATACAGTATAACTTCTACAGAGCGGCCCTCTACAGAACAAATCCTCTACACAAGAACAGCTTATGATATTTCCCTTAGGTGTTATTTCAATTGTATTCAATCTCTGCAGAGCAACAACCTCTGAACAGCAACATGCTTTAGTCCCTCTGAGTGGGTGTTGTTCAGTGGATGTTGTACAAGATAATGTATATGACTATATGTACATAGAAAACTGATAGATACTAGCACCGAGGAAAACAATTTTTTACAGAGTATTAGATACTTTCATATTATTCCGCAGGTGTCTAAATTTGGACCGAGAAAGAGGGGTAGTATACATTCGGAACTCCTCGACCATTCATTGAATAAATAATCTCGGATGGATTCGTGAGGTCCTCTAATAATTTTGGGTTTTTGACTTCATACACGAATCGAAGCACAGGCGAAGCACCTAACGGTTATGCAAAATAGATCTTGTAGTTAACACATACGGCTCTATAAAATGTAAATACCGTAAAAGAAATGATATCTTTTACTATATATGTGACAATATATTGTTCAACGGAATTAATTTAATCGTGCATTTCAAATTTATGGACTAAAACGAGACATTTAAATTGTCACTGCCTCAACGATCTTGGATTTGTTTACTTCAACCCCGGCTGAAGTATTTTGTTTGGACATGTGACGGGAACGTAGTTCCAAAATGGTGTCTAAATATGTCCGAGGTTACTCCTAGTGAATGACCGAAGAGTTCAGAATGGGATAGTATATTAAGTATAGTGAATTCCGTGTTATAAGATACATTACATAATTAAATGATGCGGATTTTTTTAGATAAAAGAAGTTTAATCTAATATACATGTATATAATCTATCATAGTTTGAGGTGATTCAATCAGTTAATATCCTTCTTTCGATTTCAAACAAGTATATTATGTTATATGTTTTAATGCGTTTAGTTATGTGTAATAAGTGACCATGTCTATTAGCTAATGATTGCTTTTATACTTAACATGGTTTAACGAATAAACTAATTAAGCTATGTCTTTTTCTTCCTATTACTGTACAAAATCCCTCTCTGGGGCATTTCCGCACATCTGACAAAGGTAAAAGCCACGGTGTGGCACAAACAGCTAAAATATTATAAAACTATGCATGAACAGTGTTGTTGCAGTTTACATACGAGCTAATACCTACTTGAAGACATCGAGAATGGGATTTCCACAGTCTTGTAGCAGAGGGAAAGAAAGAATGACGGAGATAGTCAGTTCTACTGAAAGGGACGTTGTTGCCTCTGTTGGCTATCGAGGCAGAACGGAGATACAATTCAGTTCAAATGTCTAAACAGTCCGTTTATGACGCGGTACATCATGGTCAACCTTGCATGTTGTCTATTATGCACAAGAGCCTGTTAGCCAAGGTCGGCTATCATTTGGGACGTACTGCGCGTCGTTCGATAGTCGCCTTAGACAAATCGTAGCACTCTACGCTGGATCGTTTCAAGATGGTTGATGCATTTCTATAGTTATGACCCGGTCATTTCTCGGTGCATTCCTTTAAGTGACAAACACACGTAAGAAATATCCTATATTTAACTCTAAAGTTAAAATTATATTAAACCATTCATTGACAGTGATGTATTACTATGTACCTTAACAAATTGAATAATGAGTTCATTGACTTCATTTTTCATAATTTTAGTCGACCTTCGTCAAGTGAAAAGAAATAAACATCAACATGTTCAAAATAGAACATGATTAAAGAAATATAGAAAACCGTGGAGAGGAGGGGGGAGAGAGGGGGGAGAGGGGGGTAACATTCATCTTTATTAGAAAAAAAACGGCATTATGTGCCTTTGGTTATTTTCAACATTATAAATGTGCTAGTTTATTATCATTGCTCAATTCGGGCAACTTTCTTCAAATGTATAATTACAATAGACAAATATACTCCACTAAAGGGAGATAATTACTACCAAAATTTGCAAACCAAGGGAGGTAACAATCAAATATCGGTGACACCGATCAAAGGGGGAAATCATTCTGTCAAATTGAAATTTTTCTTCTCCGCTTCAGCAATTTAATTGAATTGACAGCGGAACTTTATTGTAGCTTTAGGATTTTGTAACAGTTTAGATTATAATATCTAGGTTTCACAAAAACTATATTGAAATTTTCCTAACAACAAATTTTGATAATTATATGCATATATGATATCAGAGAAAATATTATCCTGAACAAGAGTACCAATTGAGATTATTCATGTAAAACTGTTATAAGATAGATGCTAGAAATACTTTTCAAGTGTTTATACTTAGAGTTACTTCCTTATAGATGTTTTACATTTTAAAAATTACTTGCCAGTGTCTCTAATTGAGTTAAGAAAATAAATTCGTAGTAGTTTAAGGCAAACTGACCAAAAGATGTGGAGAATTATGAGATAAAAGTCACACAAAAGTCACTAAACATCATCTATACGGTAATAAACGGGGCGAGTTTTTTTCGGCGTAGCTGTCTAAGCTGGATTTTGATCTACATTTCAGTATAATGACGTCTGTCTGGGATTTCGGAAATCCGCCGTTCTATTGGATGATTTTATAAGCACTGAAAATGACGTACGGGGGAAACAGAGAAAATCCCCTCTTCGATTGGATGGCCCTGACACGCGCGAAAAAATAAAGGCCACACTATTGTAATGCAGTGTTTTACGAAATTTTGCTTCGTTCGTAGATTATTTTTTTTGGGTAGACTTCTATTGCTTTCCAAAGTGTTTTTTTATATTGTAACAATAAAAAGTTACGTGTCAAACACAATATTTTATGGGTAAAATGAATTACGTCTCCAGATGTGAACCGGTTTCTAGTAAAAAGTCTGACATATTACCCAATAATTATTAAGTTAGCCTCACTACGTCCAGTTTCCGGGGTTTACACTTTGAGAGTCACAGCTCCACATATATTTATTAATCCGCAGAGTTATTGGTACGTAACTTTTAAGAATAAATTCATAATTTTTGTTTTGTAGCATTAATGATGTATAATTTCATGTATTGTTTATGAAAAACGAATACAGCACGCAATCTGGTTTCAAGAGAAAGATATATTGCAATTAATTCCAGAACTACTTTTAGTGTAATAGTGTAAACTGGGAAAGAATGCGTTGCAATGCGGTTAGAAGGCGGTTAGAAGTAAACAACATTGAACGGGCAACGGAGATCAAAACAATGGTAAGGATTATTAACGGTCGATTTCACCAAGGTCAGATATGCTCACAAGCTGCAGGTTATCAGTGTACGGCAATTGCATTGGCTGTCATATTGTTTACGGTAGGCAATCATGTGCCAAGTCTGCGAAACTGGTCTGCAAATGTTGTTGATGAAGTGATGATGCGTGGTCACAACTAGTATGAGCAAATACTAACGGAGGTCACGGAATCAAAAAATAGGTTTTCACAATGCAATTTTCAAAAATGTTCTTGTCTGAAACTACAAGGCCTAGAGCTTTCATATTTGGTATATAACATCATCTAGAGGTCCTCCATCACAGTTGTTCAAATTATGCCCCTGGGTCAAAATTGACCCCACCCCATGAATCACAATATTACATTGAATTATATAAGGAAAAGTTCAAACAACATCTTCTCTTGAACCGCTTATGATAATTTGCCCAAACTCAACAGGAATGGTCCGTGGGTGGTTCCCTACCAAAATTGTTCAAATAGGTCTGATTGGTTGGATAAGTAGGTCACTGGGTCAAAAAATAGGTTTTAACATTAGTGGTCCTCTGTAAATGGCTCTTCTGTGACCTTTGACCTTTTCCTCAGGTGAGCATCCTCAGGTAAATCGACGCCGTTTGTCTTTTTTAAAGACATTTCTTGTTATACATAACACCATCTTTTTCCAGTTGTTTGTTAATCGAATGAATTTTGGTAATGTTTGGGTCAATCAGTAATGCTATTCCATTGATTTTGTTCATGAAATGATTTCTATGGCCATTAATACTCCTACCCCTGTCTCAACTTGCGCAGTTGTCTTGTATATTTATCTTTATACAGTATTGCATGACATATAACATCTCATAAACTGGTGAGATGTAGGTCCACTATGGCATGTGTTCATATGTAAAGAACGTACAAGTTGTCTTCATGATTATAATGAAGTCTTAGTACGGCTTTATTGCATGCTTCCAAAATATTTCTCTGCAATTTTGAGAGATTTAGAAAAAATGATATTTAAGTTGAAATCTGTAAACAATCTCCTTTAACCACTTTCTATTTTTATCCGGTTGACATTTCAAACATCTACATACTTAAAGTATATAAGTGGGTCAGTGTAAAACTAGCCTACATTGTCGTTTAGTTACACGTAGCTAGACCAGTTTTTACCTAACCCATCGATATGTAAAATTATAATTATATTTATTAACTAAAGTTACACAATAGTTGAAAATTAGGCTCAGTTTGCTAGATAGTATTAACTTAACAAGTCCATGTTTAAACTACAACAGAACTTCTTGCCAGGGAGTTAATCGCCGGACCTTATAACCTGGTTGTATTCTTACCATGACTGATTTCCGAGGTATATCTTCGTAAATGATCGCCGATGTAGTTCCGAATGTTTGTGCAGATGTAACCAGTCTGCCTATCTGAGAGTCTGTCCCTATTATTACAGATAGGGGATATAGTTTAATTATACATAAAACATGACCAACGTGATATACCTTATACATAATTTTGTATTTTCTATTGTGTTTTGTAAAATACTGGTTTTTGACGACCTTGTGTTCATTTTTATTACAAAAGATTAGTGCTATAAGTTACGAAAATTGACATTGATATCGCCCTTAATCTACTATTTAAGGTATACAATCCCTAACGCCACTTTCATTTTAAATCTGATATTAAAAAAGTATGACAAAATCTTACAAAACATGATATTTTTCATTTATCACAATTTGTTTATCATTCTGCATGGATTAGATTTATTACATAACTTGCCATTTCAAAAATATTAGACACAAACTTTGACAGGACTTAGTAATTACCCCCCTTGCATATGAAAATAGAATAATTTTAAACATGTCCATAAAAAGTCTATGTTGACATTATTAAAATATCTAACACGGTAAAAAGTTTAGAAATACGATGTACAAACAAATAAAACTATTTATAGAATTATTCAGCAGTCATAAAACATAGTTTTTAGTTAGGGATTGTATACCTTAAAATGGTCTCTTTAAACATAATAAACATATGGAGCGATACTGTGGAAAAAAAACGCTGCTGCCAGCAACATTCAATATTTAAATGAAGTATTAAATGTTAAAAATCTTTTTAAGTTGTAAGAAATATTTCTAATAGACTGCTGAATAAAAGTTATTCATATGTAACCAGATAAGAGTCCATGGTCCGAACTGGGGTTTGAACCCACGATCTCTCGAGTCGTACTCGGACACTTTACCACATCGCAATAAAAGCCAGCTTAATGACTAAGTGTCGTACTATATTTCTGCTACACATAATTGAATATGCACTATTTGCTTTTGACTATTAATTCTGTAGGCATGTTCATTTTCGTATCCTTTTTATTTCCTGAGACAACTTATGTTACAACTGTACGTTGCATTTATAAAATACATATTTAATTTACTGTTCAACTTTCTCAGCTCAGAGATATACAGTGCTCTCCAAAAGTTCAGTGACAAATGAAAGATATCATTATCATGCATACCGCAAATGATTTGACTCCAATAAGCGTGTATGTATATAACACAATACATGTAGAATCATAACTATGTTGATAAACTAATTAATGCTGACTTTGGATTTTGCTTACATGACTCTCGTTAATTTTGTCATGGGTAAATGTTAATTATTGACTCTTAAAAGCAGAATATTGACCAAAGACTTTTGGAAGGACGTTGTATGTAGTGTGGGTGTTAATTGGGTGTCGTTTGAGGTATAAAACATAAGTTGTAAGACTTTGTTAAACAACCGAGCCACAACATGAAATAGACAATAAATACAACGGAGCCAAAATAAATTAAAATAAACTTTAGTGTGCAATGCGATAACGCTTTAGCCACCGCATCAAACGAGTGTTTATGTTTGTCCACAATAATTGCAGTAAAACATACCGACAAACCGGAATGGCACTCATCTTTAATCAAAATGGCTTATTGCGTTACAAACTTATGCAATTTATTTTCTAACTGCATTTGCATTTCAAAAGTATGTTAATGTGATATATGTGTCAAGCGTTCTTTTAAAACGAGGTTAATAAGTTAACGTATTTACGCGTCGCCTAGGCAATAAATCAGCTGTTTTATGTATTCATCCTTGAGACGTTTCGCTCACATAATTAATTTAATCACCCCAACACTTGAGGTTAGTGTGCGCCGTGCTCCATTTAACATCGCCTCCCATAAACAATACGTGAATAAGTCACCCGACTACATGTCCCTCATGATAGCCTTATCCTTTATACAACTGCAAGTATGGAACGCCACACCATCTCTAAACAACGAAGGCGCGTCTTTCGTGTTTGCATTTTTACCAGATTTAAATATTTATGAATTTATCGAATGTTTTGCATGGGCTTACTTACTTAAGTAATTAAGCTTGTCAAAATAAACAAGAATTGTATTTTTAATATGTCGCAAAGGTGACGACGTTTTTTTGCAGGTGCCCACTTCATGGCTTCAGGAAACAAACGAGGTTTTGACTTCCACGTGATGAATAGCTAGTGCCAGCGTAATAAATTACTATAAGAAGAAAATTGACTGTGTGTTGTTTGTGGGGAACCATAATTGGGCATTTTAAATATCGCTACATTGTATGTGTCCTGTGATAACAGTGCTAGGCAAAGGGTTAAATTAGACTTAGAAATCATCGTTCTATCCCAATTTAATTCGGCTATGACCATTAATCCAGAGACCGTTTGTAATTTAATATGGACTATTGGGTGTTTATTTTCGCCCGCGGGAAACCATTTCGCAAGCACCGACGAATTCCTGCGGTACAAAAACCACGCTAAGGTTTATGACTGTACCCATTTGGATCTCCTCGGTGATTTTCTTTGTAGACGATCGCCGATGTATTCCAAATGAGCTGTACCGTAGCACAGTCAAATATAAAAGTTAGAAGTTTTACATTTGACAAATCCAGGGCTTAGCTCGAAACGGTCGTAACTCAATTTAAAGAAGAGTGAGTTTTTGCGCTTAGCCCGCAAAATGTTCAAATTCAAAACTTGGCAAATAAGTAAATCAGTTAATGCAGTTAAGGCGTTCCATATAATTTGATACACACCACGAAAGATATATATTGAGATAAAGTCTTGTTTTTTAAATGGATATGTCATGTTTAAAATACCGTATAGTATCCTTACAATTATTTAGTTATTGATGTAATCATACACAAGTTTTAGATACTTGATAGCTAGTAGTCCGTTTTTGTTGTTCATGTTGGTTAAACATTCATTATAGAGTATATAATATGCATACAGTACCCACCAAAAGTTTGGAGACATTTTTACTTTGTTGGCCTACTAAAAAGCTCTATCGAAAAAATTATAACCATTAATTTGAAATTCTTATTATAGTGCGTAAAAAAACCCCACTGTTTATATAAACAATACAATGAACTAATCCTCGATAGGGGATGCTCAGGATGACAATAACATAATATAATTTAATATGTTTTATGAGTGTCTTGTTGGTGTAATGGTAAAGCGTTCTACCATTACGAGCATGATCGAACAAGGGGTGGTGGTTTATCCCCGATGCTAATTTTGTTAAAATTAATTATACAACTTTTAAATTCAATACTGCCTAACTCTAGAATGGATTGATTCATTTTTAATGTTTACCCAAACACGATTTGTTATTTTGTACGCACTATAGTTAATCTTTATTTTTGTTACGGTTCTTTTTATAGTTGAAACTATCAAAGTAGCTTAAAAGTATGTTTTAAAAAAGAATTACATTGGTCATGATTCCTGAGGCTTTGGGATATCTGATGCTAAACCTATTAATTGTGATGCATTCATGCAATGTGCTGTAATTTTATCTCCATCCATACTAAATGCATAAAAATAATAGTTGTTCAGAGAAAAAAATCATTGGAAATAAAAAAGTACTAATTTTTCTTGGTCTCCAAACTTTTGGTGGGCACTGTATATGTAGTTAACCTGGGATAACCTAGCCCTGTGAAATT
Source organism: Mactra quadrangularis (assembly GCA_025267735.1). NCBI lineage: Eukaryota > Metazoa > Mollusca > Bivalvia > Venerida > Mactridae > Mactra > Mactra quadrangularis. The sequence continues at coordinate 26,411,052 of CM046305.1, forward strand.
CAGAAGAATTTTAATTCCGAACGTTATCTCGGCTCAGATTTTATCATTCAAAATCATTAAATAATTGCGTTGTAAATTCTTTGACATAATATCATATACATTTTTTTTATTTAACTGTCAGTGGTGCATACATTAACCCCTCTGATTCAATTACTCACCACAGTACCTCTGTCGCGATCGCCAAAAATATATTTAAGTATTTAAATCAGCGGGGTAAATGTATGCTCCACTGACGGTTGAAAAAAATTACTTATATTTAAAATAGCATTGTTTTAAGCGGTCTTACGTATAAACGTTGGTTACATCAGCTTGTGGTATGTATACCTGTGATATAATGACAGCAAAATACTGTTAGTTCATGATAGAATGACACTTTGTCACTATAAGTGAATTTTTTAACTTGGCGCGTCTATTTAACAAAACAATAGTGTAAACTGTAAAAAAATATGAATATATACATGTTCATTTAAATTTACAATTTTGTACGATAACTTACAATCTCCGTCAACAGATATCCTGTAGAGCATTGTCGTACAGGATCTCTACTATCTCAATGGTGAGTCAACTTCAACTTCAACTTCAATGATGTACTCCATCAAAATCCTATTGAACATCATGTGGAGGTGCGTAGTGCTTGGTAGTCGTGCTGTACAACTATTTTACTGGGGCGCGTGTGATCCGGGACGTTTCCCAGAAAAACAGGTGCTCAATAAAAATTCAAAAGTTCTGTGAAATTTTTAAAAGAATAACATGTATTTACACTATACATTGTCTCTGGTAGACTAACACCTGTATGCAGTGGGATGTACCACTGCCTTAAAGCCATCAAGAGTGTTTTGACGTAATGATGCTTCTGGTAGATTGTTCCATGGAATGATAACTCTCGGGAAAAACGAATGTTGATAAGCGTTTATGTTACAGTGATAAGGCACAAATTGCATATTGTTTCTGGTCGATAAATTAGTATTACATATGTATACTGTATCATCCATGTTGTATCTAGGTGAAGGCACTGGTAGGTAGTTTATAGGGCCAGCTACTAGCTGGTGTACAATTTTATACATGAAGACAAGGTCAAATGAAGATCTACGTTGTTCCAAGGTTGGCCATTTCAATTCAGATAACATAGAAGTGACACTAGTAGGATTTTGCTAATTAAATGGTTTCTTAAGAACAATTCTTGCGGCATTTCTTTGCACTTGTTCAATTTGTTTGATCTGTGTTTTTTGTTGGGGGTTCTACGAGGGGTGTCCCAGTAAATCGTGGACTCTGTTTATGGCGGAAAAAATACGCGCAACTTAAGCACCAACTTTTAACTGCCATTAAATGCATGTGTTGTGAGTAAGTATGCTAAATTTTTAGACGGTTAATTAAAAAATAAAAGTTTTGCTTCAATTTACAAGACACTAGGTATGACAACGCGGCGCAAGCCAACGTCATATTAAGACGTCAGGTCTATGAAATCATTTTTATTCACTCTTCAAGTTAGCCTTGTTGTGAACAGGGACATATACAGGCAATGTATTTACTTCATATTTACTTTAACAAATTTGTTTTGTCTTACTTTTGTTACAAATTTGTGACATCAGTCTGAAAATAATAGTATGGTCAATGATATAATGGGCCGTGGGTTAAGTATCCAACTTAATTTTGAATAACACTTTCAGCAGTTTTTGGTACGATAAATTTAATGAATATAATACACAATGAATATCTACTCTACCATATGTAGTTTGCACAATGTATACCTAATGATTCATCTTGTCTGTCTATGTGTTAAAATTCAAATTTATACCCATCCATGTTGTACCAGGCTGATTATGAAACTGAGTTGCAATTACATAGACTCAATCTTGTCCTGACGTCACCTTATCTCGTTAATGTCACAATTTTTGTGCTTCAGTGCAAACGCGTATGGCACTCTTGTATACGTATTTTATGATCTGAGATTTGGAGTGATAATATACAGATAATTTCTGCGAATGTCTATGTAAAACTAAAATGCAATTAAGAAGTTTAAGTTTAAATTTTGCTGCACACTTGAACTCAGTATGAACGAATATACAAGTGTGAAAGTGGTTGCGCCGCATGCACATACCTTGTATTAGCTAAACATTGAAATGACGCCTTTAATGCAAATACTTATATGTCAAATGCCTATTTTTTTATAAAAATAAGGCTAACAAACAGTCTTGGAAATTATGACCATCATGAGACGTAAGGAAAGAAAGTTATGGACTAATTAAGTACACGATTTACTGGGACACCCCTCGTATATGGTTGAACTTTATTCAAGTTTCGGTCTGACGAGCGAATGGTATGCACGTTCTTTGATTGTTTTTGGACAGTGTCTTAAGGTCCGCTTTAAAAAGCCTAGAACTCTGGAAGCGTTCGACGTTATGTTATCAATATGGATGTTATACTTCATATTATCTGTAAGTTCGACTCCTAGATACGGATGGTGTTTCACTTTTTCAAGAATCTGACCTTTCATAGAATAGTTAAATATCGATTTGTTTCTCTTAGTAGTAATGTTCATGATGGCGAGATGACCTTTATGTCGACTAATCAATGCGTAGCTTTCATTTAGACGAAACACTACTGAACAATTGCTAATTAATTTGGCTTTGTTTACTTCACAAAACCTTTTAGTTATGAAACGATTTTTTTATTGTCTGTCCTAAAATCATGTGATCGATATCGTGTTTTTATTGGTTTGCTCACATAAAAAAATAAAACGCATCAAATTTGTTGGATTTTGCGGGAAGTTAGCACAGTCAATTTCGACATGTCGACGTCGATAGTCTGTTATTGTCAAAGATTTGTGATTATTTGAAGAAGTTTCATATATAGTAGAATATGGACGTGTGATCACTTAAGATGTGTGCACCGAAAGTTTCATCATACTAATAACCCAAGGTACAAATTCATAGATATCTTCATTTAATCATTTCTTTATATTTCACAATTTAAAGTTAGTATTCGCATTATTTGAAAAAGTTCATACCAATAAAAATGCGAACAATTTATTTGATGTATTAAATAGCGTTAAATTGATGATGCATGGTATGGTATAGGTTTTAAACAAAAACAACAAAATCATTTTCATATTTTTTTCTAAAAATATTATTTTATTGAAACGTTTGTATCTCTTTACAATTAAAACTCTTGCATAAGACGTGTTTACTGCTATGAAATTGTGACTTATCCCCCCTGAAACGTATAATTATGACTATCTTTGGATGGTTGATCTCAGCCTACGCTCAGTGGTTCAGAAATAAAACTTTCAAACACTGAAGCCGACATGAGTGAAGAAGGTAAACATTCGCGTTCTTTGTTTATATACTCGTTTTAAAAATAATTACATCAACTAAACTACATAAAATATTGGTAAAATATGACTGTCTTAAAATGTTGGATGGCATTCATGTCGCCGTTCACTTGTCGTTGAGATATTTACAATCAAATCTAAACTAGTCGATTCGTACCCTAAACTAGCAATGACAAGCGATGGATACGCTTTAGCAGTTCCTATCTATAACCATTGTAACCGTATCATGTTTAACAGTTAAAATTAAATGATTTTTTTGTTTTGTAGATAAAACTAAATATATTTTATCAAAGCTAAAAGATCGTACTTAATATCTGATGTAAAATTCACACTATGTTAATATATTATCATTGTGTAAAATTGACGTAATTTTGACTGAAACTGGATTTTTTCTTAAAGCCGGTCGCCATTTTGTTTACACTTCGCGTCTCATGGGTGAACATTTATATTTGTAATAAAGCAGTATCTAGCAAATTCATTTAAAGAAGCTGGTTTTCAGCTCTATAGAGGTCCCACTTGGAGTAAGTGATGATTTTTTTTTAAAAAAAAAGACAATTTTCGTCTAAAAATGTGTCCGAAAATCACCAAAGTTTGACCACATCTACCGGTTGAACATATGAATAGGACCTCATAGGACCTGTTTTTTAACATTCTTTCATTCCAGACCTTTAATTTGGTACCAAACTTTTGCACATCTATGCTTGCGCTTTTTTGCGATTTCCCACGGAAAGCCCCTACCCTGTGATCACCTGTTTAGAGCACTGGAAGAATTACTTCCCTTTGCGCTCTTCACAAAAAAGTCCTTACCTTATCAGACTGATTTTGCCAAAAATCGAAGTATTTTACCAGTGTTCTTTAACCTTGTTAGACAAATCATTTCATTAATTATGTAGTTTCCATGAAAGAAATTTATGATTTCCTGTGTTTTTGTCGTAATTTTCATTTTTCATAACGTTCTGATCAACAGTAGATTTCGTCATCGGTTTTCGCGACGCTGACGTAAATAATCAAAGCACTGAAAGTAATGAGTATTCATTATGTTTAGTTGTTAATTGCATTATGGATTTTGAAAGAAATATTTTCTAATTCAATGTGGTTTTCAGTACCTTTTGAACATGGATTTTATACAAAATGTTATATAAGTTGTGACTGCATATCTTGCACACCTTGGGTCAATTTTCTTAATGAATGAATTATATCTCAGTTGGAGTGTAAAGTATTTTGGCAGGGTTTAACGCATAGCAACTCATTGTAAATATCAGCCAGCAGCCTGTTAACATACTGTTGCTGGATAGGCTAAATCTCTGGAGCTTCTGCTTCAGTATTATTCCTGACTTGGCCATTTTTATCAGGGTAGTACTTCTTTTTCCAGTTTAAATAGTTATGAATGGATTTGATTTAAGATAGGATTTGTTTGCAAGTCAGGATCTTGTTGCTTCTTTTGATTTTAGTCATAATTAATTTTTACTGAAGACTGTTACGAGGTCCATGGGAATGATTTTATTTTTTGACGTCATATTCAACACAAATTTCTGATATATGGTTAGTGATGATTATTGTTGTTTTATTTCAGGTTTTAGTGTTTGTAAATATTATCAAATTTTTGGTTAAAATATAACGAAAAGGGCTTGTAACTGAACAGCCACATACACAGTGAAAGACTGCCCAAACATATCAGAAATCTCAGTCCCTAAAACAAAACACAAAAACATGAATTTGATCTGGGAAACTTAGGTGCTTATATATTTGAAAAAAAAAATGAAAATATTAACCCCAGCATTAAAAAATGAATATCTGTGAATCACATGTGATTCTTATATCTGAATACTAATTAAGCTGGTGCCTGGAACATATAACCCATAGTATTTTGTCAAACATAGTATTCGAATCCACTGTTTGCTTTAAGTAAAGTGCTTTTAAGTATTATTCTCCAAATAAGTATATGCGATGAACTATAATAATTACCTTCAACTACTTTCATGTTTAACCTTACCAAGTCATATTTGGTGTATCAACTTAAATGAACATTTTAAACCAATGATCATTATACAGAAAACTGATCCTGACAGCAATATCACACTACCATCTGACAGTGATAACTCACAGCCACCTGACAGCAATATAACACAACCTTTAGGCACTTAATTTAAATTGCCTTCCAGTCCAGTTTTCTAAATAAACAATTGAAGCCCAGTTATTTAAGTTGACTAAACTCACAAAATTACTATAATACATTCTTTATGTAATATCAGCATCTCTCTTATTTTCCATCTTTCTGACCCAATCAGTAGTGATTACTACTAGTGATTGTTAAATTTTATGCCTATGTATTATCTTTACAATTCATTTTGCTGCTGTAGTTAATAATTGCAAGAAAATAAAAAGAAACATTTAATGTGACAGATTTTCAGGTCCTAGGTTACCCAGACTGTTACAACATCTGCTATGAGGATCAATCTGATGAGACTGTGTATTCTTACAAAATGATGGAGGAATTTGAAGAGAATAACCTAGAAATTATTGTTTAAAGTTGGTGACACTAGTTTTATTGCTTAAATTTCATTTAAGCATTTTATGAGTTTGAAAGTGACATTGTTGTGATTTTCATATATACGTTTACCGAGGGTGGTCGCATATAATGTCATGTAATCTCTTTAATAAAACAGATACTTCAAAATGCCTTTTAGTTTTGTTTTTCTGATAAAAAGACCTTTCCAATGATGTATGACAAGTGGCATTTTATGAGAGAAAAAAATTTGGCTTGTTATTGCTACCTAAACAAAACGTACCACACTCCTCAGATTTATACCAGAAGTGGTCCTCTGAAGTACTTCTACAGATACTGAGAGATCTAACCAATGGCTGTGTCGGTGCTATTCTTTTTCATATACACACAAAGCAAAGCTTTTAATCAATTAACCTGTATATGTATATTGTGTTCATTGTTTCTGTTTAATTTGTGCTGGAAAATAAGCTAATTTAACTAAACTATTTGTATATGTAAGATGTCTGGCCACATTATATAAATTTTGTATTGTTAGTAAGCATTTAATTAACCACCTTTATAGAACAGGACTGATTGACCATCTTTAAACTGATACTGTGTTGCTATATTTTGCTTTGGTAAATGTCAAATAGTAAAACTGCTTCAAATAATGAAAATTACTTTATAAATGATAGAATAATCATTCTTGACTATTTGATTGTAGGCAATGGCTAGAGTTGTTGGAGTGCCATTACACCACCTTAACTGAATATTATTTTTGAAATATAAAAAAATGTTTTTATTAACAGGTAGCCCACCAGGAAGCCCAGGCAGTGGTGGATCAGCTAGCCCTAACAGGGAGGGTTCATACTCTCCAACCTGGGCTGAGGAACCACCTAATCAAAGCAATGCCTCTGGCAGTCCGATGCATGAAGGATCTGTTTCTCCAGCACATAGTGCTCACAGTAATCATTCTGGTAGCAACAGAAGTAGAGAAGGTTCAGCTTCGCCTGCACATAGTGAAGAAGGTGGTAGCCCACATAGTCACAGATCAGGATCCCCTGCTAACAGCGGAGCCTCAGGAAGCCCTAACAGAGAAGGGTCTGTGTCTCCTGCTAGAAGTGCTGGTTCAAGAGAAGGCTCTGCCTCTCCACATCATAGTGGTAGATCTCGTTCTAATTCCCCTGCAAGAAGTAGGTCAGGTAGTCCTGCCAGTGAACATAGTGGAGCCAGTCCTGCTCAAAGTCGTGAAGGTTCAGCTAGCCCACAGAGAAGTAGGTCAGGAAGCCCGCAAAGAAGTAGATCAGGAAGCCCACATAGAAGTAGGTCAGGAAGCCCACATAGAAGTAGGTCGGGAAGCCCACAGAGAAGTAGGTCAGGGAGTCCACAAAGGAGTAGGTCAGGAAGCCCTCCAAGAAGTAGGTCAGGGAGCCCACAAAAGAGTCATTCAGGGAGCCCACAGAAAAGTAGGTCAGGTAGCCCTAAAAGTAGATCAGTCTCTCCGACTCATAGTAAATCTCGAAGTAGAAGTCATTCTAGATCTCGAAGTGGAAGTAGGTCAAGGGCTGGGTCACAAAGTCCAGCAAAGAGTGACGCCTCTGGTGGACATAGAAGCAGGTAGGTTTCAACATTGTGATAAACTTAACTTTATAATTCTTCTAATGCTAGAGCTCTTTAAATAGGTAGTTAATTTTGAATCTAGGCCCCTAAAAAATGAAAAATCTTGTTAAATATCTGATGGAATTAGTCTAACTTAAAATTTGTATGTGATTATAACTTAGTAGCAGTTTCCTTCTCAAATTCAAAGATTCATTTTTTTTCAACTATTATAGAAAATACTTCCCGTAGACACTCATTGCAAACTTTGAAGCCAAAAAGTGTATACTTTATTATGTATTGTAAAATGGGTATGTGTCATACTCAGAACAGCCATATAACAGTAGGTACTACAAAATGATAATAGGTATGAGGGCCGATTAGAAATTGGTTGATCATTAAATCAATTCTTAACTAGTTCATTACTTATGATAGTTTCAAAAACAGGAATAGACATTCCTCCAGTTAACTTGACAGTTAGGTACAAATTAGAATGTTTTATAATTGTAAAGCAAATGGCCAATTACACAATAAACATAAAAGCTGCTAACAAAATAATCACAGTTTACCTGGGCATAATTTACTGTTAAACATTCAGGCACATAGGAAGCATTTTCAGATTGTGAGGGGTGTTATTTATTCAGACTAATTTCACGGAAAAGAAAACAGTACTTAGTTATCATATAAATCTAGTTTTGTCCTACAAAAACCCTCAATTTTTTCTCAGGCTTGAGACTGGCTAAGATATTTGGTTATCTTTAGCAGTTTTAGTTAAATGTAGCATGTAGTTTTGATTTTGCTGAAAAAGTACGAATGTGTCAATCAAATGAGTGTGACAGATTAAATGAAGATCCTCAACCACTATAACCGATGAAAATATATAGAGGGGGGGGGGGGCTGAGCTTCCCCCAAGCCCCCCCCCCCCTGTTGATACGGGCCTGACATTTATTATTTTAAATAAAATGTTCTTTGTTGTGTTATGTTATAGGTGTCAAATTTGATAGTTTTTTTAAAGGCTACCTCTATAGTTTGTCATTTTATGTATTTTACAGATCTGGGAGCCCAGCAGCAAAAAGTCCACAAAATGGTATATAGTCAATTTTCTTTTTTAAGCTTAAGTTCAGTATAAAATAATAATGATTTAGAAGGCTAGCTCAGTGGTCCTACTCTTTAAGTTTTTTTTGTTTTCAAATTTTCTTTAATCTACCTAGCTATCAAAAACAGTAGAGAGGAGTTAAAAAGGCCAAGGTGTAGTTCCTTGCAATTCTGCTTTAGAAAATCTCTACACTTTGAAACTTGGTTTGTATGTTCATTGCAAAGAAGTGGGGAGCAAAGGCCTGGGCAGTTCATCATCATAATTTTATAACAATGCAATGATTCAATGAAGAGGATTCAAGACTAAAATAAAAAAAAAAAATGGGCTCATGAAGCGGGGCAGGGCTAGATGTTGTGGGCCCATGAAGCAGGGCAGGGCTAGATGTTGAAAATTGTCCTGTTGCCCCTGACCCCCTATATTTGTGTTCGGGACACTTATTAAGGCTAGAATTAATTTGGTTTCAATTTTGGGCAAGTGAAATATATGGCAGATTCATTTGATTGTCCAATTGGGAAACTTAGTTTAAAAATTTATGTGGAGTCCTGCCCTGAAGTGCAGTGTGTAAGAAGCAGGAACTTCCATTTGATTATCAGATTAAAGACCTAACTCCTTGAAATACATTGTTTTATATTGTAGACGAACATCATTCAGACATTGTTTTATATTGTAGACGAACATCATTCAGACATTGTTTTATATTGTAGACGAACATCATTCAGACATTGTTTTATATTGTAGACGAACATCATTCAGACATTGTTTTATATTGTAGACGAACATCATTCAGACATTGTTTTATATTGTAGATGAACATCATTCAGATTCTGATGATTCTATTATTGGTAAAAAGAAGAAAGTTATAGCAGCAAGTGATGATGGTCTGTCTGATATGGAAGGTGGTGAACAAGTTACTGGTACGTTCTGTTCTGTTCTGTCTAGGTACTTTCCTCCATTTCTCCTTGAGGCACACCTCAAATGTATGGTATATTTTCAATGGTGATTCTGTTTAAACAGTTCATTTATTTAAAATGCGAAAAATATGTAACTTTCTGTTTTGTATAATGTAACATTTCTAACCGTTCCTAATGAAGCCCCCAGTGTGTATATTCATTTTTGGAGGGAAGTCACTGAACCCTTTTTGAGGGATTGTAGGGAAAAAAATGTAAATTGAGATTTTATCTTAGATAATGTCCTCTTACAAAGTAAGTCTCTCACATATCCTTCTTCCCATAATGTGAATAGGTATTGTTTGTTTTTTCTCAACTGTCAAAACAGAATAATTTCACGGTGAATGCGTTTGTTAGTATTATCGTCGTGATATATTCATGAGTTTCCAAAAGTGTGTATTATGATTGAGTAAAGCTACCTATTCCATATGACATGTTTTAGTCAAGATATATTTAATATCAATTAGGCCCCCAGTAAAAAACAATGCATTCAGTCACCGTGAAATTATTCAAGCTTTGACAGTTGAGAAAAAACGCACAATAAGTGTACTGAAATACTCAGAAATGTGCCTGGTTTTAACTTACCGGTAAGAAAAATACTTTGTAGTTTCGTTACTCACTTTCTGTTTGTCTATTAATGTGAACCATGTATGATTATTGTAGCTACAGTTGATGATTTGTTTGGTGATGCTGATGATATAAGTTCTGATGAAGATAATAAGAAATCTGGTTCAGAAAAAGAAGATAAAGATGATGATGAGGATGGTACACAGAAGGTAGAGATAGTTATCATTTGGTTGTTTATATATTGTACTGTTACAGTTTTCATGATAAACTTTTATCAGCACTGAACATTGGATCCAACAAATTGGGTATTTGACTGGACCGTATGAAAGTTTATTAGACCAAGAAAAATCTAAGCAATTTGTTAAAATATTCAGCCCATTTTAATGATATAGCTTAATATTTCCTTGATAAAATAAACTATATGACAATTTTTTATTGAATACATGTATTGAATATGGTGACTGTTAAAAGTTGGTAGACCATCAGACTTTTCATGTTTTCAAACTCACTGTACCAATGGTGATATTGGTGGACTGGGTAACTCCCCTTTCTAACAATGTAACTGATTACTAAATTTTACTTCTCACCTTGAGAAGTTTTAGGAAATGAGGTTTCATAAGATCTTTTATAACTATTTTTGAAAAAGGCCAGGGCTTAGGATTACTTTGAAATTCAAAACAAAAAGAAATGCATTTTATATGCATGTAATAATAGTTAAATTTGTTAACCTTAATTAACATTATCAATTTTGTTTTATTTTTAAATTCCTCTGGATTTCCTTCCTTCAAATAGGGAAAGTTAATTTTTTTATACCTCCGCTTCGAAGAAGAGGGGGGTATACTGTTTTACGCTTGTCCGTGCGTGCGTCCGTCCGTTACAAAATTTCCGTCGCAGTTTTCTCAGCAACTATAACATGCAGCAGCCTAATACTTTGCATATTGCTTCATCCCATAGTCCCATATGGTGTAAAGCGATTTCATGCTCCTTGCTCATCTACTTCCTGTTTGTCGCATATTTTTAGATTTTTGCGGGGGTATCACTAGTGAGCATTAGCTCACAGATTTACTTGTTTTGTATTTGGAACAGGACCTATTTTGGCCTTTGGTAATAGGACTAAAATGCCCCAGTTTAGAGTAAGACTTAATAAGTAAGCACTTTCAGGTTAAAATTATAACAATCTGTCTTATACCATATTACAGAAACCAGTTATAGAAGGTTCTGATGATGAGAATCAAGCTCCAGAAGAACAACCAGAAACAAGAATAGAAGTTGAAATACCAAAAATGAAAACAGATCTTGGCAAGGCTGTACATTATGTAAAACTACCTAACTTTCTCAGTGTGGAAACTAGGTTTGTGTCTATTGTTGATTCTATTGTAATAATTTAGGTTGCACTCTAGGTAAAAAATCAGTCTACGAAATTAGTGGGTGTCCAGTTGCCCAGGACAATGAGATATTTATCATATAGTGCTTGCTGTTAATATGGTCAGTTCGAACAACCACTTTAATATTCTATTTTCGTAGACTGAAGAATGGTCCATGAACTGAAGGACCACAAAAGAAATAAAAAGCATCTCTTTCTTGCATCATCCTTGAAGTTTATTTGTTTTTATTCCTTGTTCAAAAAATCTGTGACAACATTTTAGAATGAAAAAAAAAAAAACGTCACATAAAAATGATCAGATGATCGGTATACATTAATATATCATATTCATGTGGTGATAATGACTTTTAGATCATGAAACTATTTATAGATTATATATCTATATTTAGATCACACATCTATTTTTAGATATTAAATCTTTTTTTAGATTTCATATTTTGATCATATATCTATTTTTAGAATATTTATCTATATTTAGATCATATATCTATATTTAGATTATATATTTATTTTTAGACCATTTGATTCATTAACATATGAAGATGAGATAGATGAAGATGAAGTGTTGGATGAAGAAGGAAGAACAAGAATGAAATTAAAGGTATCTATACAAAGTTTAATGGCGTGTCAACACAATTTTAGGTTATTTTCTGGACCCTTGTCTATTACAGTACTCGCCTACCTTCCACAAGGCTGGTAACTTCTCCATATACCTTGTTATAGGTGTAAAATTGGCATTTTTATCAAATTTTCATGGAAGAGTATAAACCGTCTAGATTGGACTTGAACTATATCTCCTTGTGGACACTGGATTCAAAATCAGGACAGGCTATTAACTGTGTTACAGACCCAAATGAAATTAAAGATAAATGTTGTAGATGTAATCTGGAATTCCTGTTTATGGTGTTTTCAATCCTCTTCAAAAAATGCAGTGTTCTATTGTTCTTTTTATTTATATACTTTGCTATAGAAAAGTTCTTGAAAAAATGAAATTTTGATTGAAATTGATCATGCATACATTAAAGCTTATTCATGTAACATAATTTGAATCATATGTTGATAATCTATGGAGATTTTTGAAAATGTCCTGACAACTGTTTGATTTTTGTGTTGTTTTTTCATAAATAAATGTGAATTTGTTATCTTAAAAGTGTATTTTGTCTTAAGACTTCTGCAGGTCATTTTATTATAATTGTAAAAGTAACAGAAAACATATCAAGACATTTTTGTTTGTAAAGCAGTTGTAGTAGGAGGTCAAATGTTTAGTTCAGTGGATTTTTAATTTTGATAAGATAGAAAAATTGTTTGTTTTTCTTCAATATGTTGAGAAGTTGTTGTAATTTATATATATTTTTCCAGGTTGAAAACACAATCCGCTGGCGGGCATTAAAAGATGAGGAAGGCAATGATATGAAAGATGAGTTAGGTAAAACAATCAGAGAAAGTAATGCTAGGGTTGTTAGATGGTCAGATGGAAGGTAGGTTTATACACATTGGGAAAGTCTCTTGGACTCGTCCTAAAGTTTTAAGTTTTATTTTGAACTTTAGGACAAGTTTTGTTTAGTTCTCAAACTTTTGCAGAAAAACAAAGTTCTTTTTAGAATTTGAGTTTTTCAAAGCTATACTGTAAGCTTTAACTGTCTCATAGTGCCAAAGACAACATATATAAGACTGAACTGAAATATAAGTTCTAACAAACTATGAAATGGAATTTGCATGTATCATGATATTTTGTTTCATAATTTAATGTATGGAAGTTTTTTGTCATTTTTGACAATTTCTCGGTTATATTACAACACGGACAGTGTTTTGTCTTACTCCTTGTCCCTGGAGAGACTTATATATCTGGTCCTAGGCTTAGCTTACAATAAGCGTTAAGAACATACCTTACCTCCTAACTGGCTAGTATGACAGTACTGGTCCTGGGGTAGAATGCAGGCTTAGGGATTGAGAGGTTCAAACCCGAGTTGTTCCACTCCACCCAGGTGTAAATGGGTCCTTTTTGGGGATCACCTGCTTTTGAATGATTTCAATAATAATAATCAGTTGCTATTATACAAAATTGTTAAGTGGCCTCAACAAGTGTATAAAAGCAGACTTTTAACTGTAGTGCACTTTTAACTTTGTTATAACTTTAAAATTGATACTAACGTAGATGAACAAATGGTTATAGAAAATACTCGGTATTTCATTACCAAATTTTAATGAAAAGTTGACATATTATATGTATCACAAACAATTGTGTATATTTCAGTATGTCGTTACATTTAGGAGATGAAATATTTGATATCCATACTATGCCTATACAAGGTGACTTTAACCATTTATTTATAAGACAAGGAACTGGTCTACAAGGACAATCTATATTTAAAACAAAACTTTCATTCCGGTAAGTCATGTTATCATGTATTGGGTTTTTTGTTGGGTTTAACGCCATAACACTCTGTATAGGTTATATAACGATAGTTAGTCAACCCACTCACAGTTCCTAGAAAGGCTAAACCTCAGGATAATGCTGTTAACCAGTTACTTGGGGCATACTGCCATCAATGACTGACCACTGCCCAACATGATTTAGAATCGATGGTAGGAAGGAGTATGGCTGTAGAAATTATATTATGACCAAGCTCCACTAAAGTATGCTCCACCCGGAAATGGAACCTATGATCCCTCAAACGGTAGACTTGTGTTTGGCTATTTTTGTTATTGTACTGTTGTGGAGCTTTCATCCATTTACCTTGGACTTGTTTAATGAAGGGATTGAATTTTCACTTTCAGTTAAAGTCCAATTTATGTTCACTATCCTTTCATAAACAGAATGTAGACATTGAGTGGTTGCTTTTACATTTAGATCTTTTGTCTCGAAATAATCTGCTATTAATAATGAAAATTTTGTCACTTTTGTAGATTTTTTATTTTGTGAAAAGACCTAATTTGGCCCCATTTTGAGGCAAAAATAATTATGAGAACATGTTGTATTATACTGGTCCTTTTATATTTCAGACCTCACTCTACAGAATCATTTACACATAGAAAGATGACACTGTCATTAGCTGACAGATCTACAAAGAAACAGAAAGTGAAGATTTTACCTATATCTGGACATGACCCTGAATCACAGAGATCTGAAATGATCAAGGTAATTAGTTCTTTATTTAGCAGAGGTATAATACAGCACTTGTACTCCCTTGCCTTCAAGCTAGCTTTTATGGTGATGTGGTAGAGTGTCCACTTACGACTCGAGAGGTGGTGGGTTCGAATCTCAGTTTGGACCATGGATTTTTATTGGGTTACATTTGGCACCCAACGTAAATAACACACTAGGAAGTGTGTGATTGCACCTTTAGATAGTCCCACAGACAATCTAGCTCCAAGAAACTGCGGACCAATTCTGTGAGGGGGTGTATGTAGCAGAGGTATAATACAGCACTTGTACTCCCTTGCCTTCAAGCTAGCTTTTATGGCGACATAGTAGATTTTCTGCTTACGACTTGAGAGGTCGTGGGTTGGAATCTCATTTCGAACCATGGATTTTATCGGGTTACGTTACTTTGACAAGTGCTGAACTTTACCCTATTTTATTTATTGTATAAACCATAGGTGAGTGGCACTGATGAAGGCAAATTTTGTTTACCCCTATCAGACTATACATTGTATTGATTTTGCGATATCTGTGGACTTAACAAAATCTGCATTGTTTGTAATGTTTAAATTTGGCCTATGGATTTGTTATGGTCTATGCACATGATGTTGATGTCATTTGAAAGAGCAAAGCCTTAGCTATGTGTGCATGTATAAATATGCAAAACAGAATAATTTATAATGGGAAAACTAATTGAAGTAGGATGAAAAATAGTCTGTTTTCATGCTTATGCATATTCACCAACTTAAATGCTGTAACCCCTGGTCATCTTGCTGTTAATGAAAAATTTTAGTACATGTATAAGTCAAAGACAGCCTGCATGGTCATTATTATTTTGAAAGAGCAAACCCTTAGCTTAATGTTAAGGTACATTTCGTAGAATGTGAGTAATTTATAGCAAAAAAATGCTTGGCAATAATTGAACTAGGTTGAAATACTACCATTATGAGTTGTAACCTTGTGATTATTCTAGAACTCGGAAAAGGGCAGGGTGGCAGAAAAAAGGGCAAGGGGCATATCATGGTTGATGTTTCAAGGTGCCTACATGTAAATCTGTCTAGAGAGGATCAAAAAAAGGACTCATTGTGTCTTGGGGGATCTGGGCTTAGTGGACTGCCTGTTGTATAGGGGTTTTAAATGACAAAATATATCCTTGGTTTACACACTTTTTTCATTTTAACTATTGACAGAAAGAAGAGGAGAGATTGAGAGCATCTGTCAAGCGTGAAAGTCAGAAACGACGTGTTAGAGAACGTGCTCATGCTAAAGGTTTAAGTCATGGTTACCTGGAAGGCTATGATGAGGAGGAGGAAGAAGAAGGCGTGTCTATAGCAGCCATTAAAAATAAATATAAATCTGGAGGTAAAAGAGGTATGTAAGATATTAGTGGTTTTGTTAATACTGTATAACCTTATAACTGTTTGGTTTAAATGCCAAGATTTGCCTCTATATAGAGGTTATATAGTCTCATATTCATCAGAACCAAAAGAAACTCTTGTTTTTCATCAAACTTTTCAGAAATGAATTAATAGAAAATATTCAAATAGTGAATGAAATAACCATTGCATTTTATATCATTAAATGCTCACATCAGCCTGTGTGTTGTAATTGGTAACGCTGACTTTAGGTTGCTAGGGTGTTATACCCAACCAAAAATAAAACAATAATAATTAATTCTGTATATAAAATTTCAGATCGTCCTAACATTTATTCATCAGACAGTGATGAAGGAGGTTATGATTCTGAAAGAGAAGATTCTGGTGCCAAAAGATTAATGAAAGCTAAAAAAGTCATCAGTGATGATGAGGTAATAATGATAGATTTTATCAAACTCCACACAGCGGTTATTTCCCTTTATTATATGCTTTGCAGCAGAATACAGGGATTTATTAGTGAAATAAAGATTGATATTCCACTGTTTTGAAACAATGAAAATAAATTTGTTATTTTCCACTGTTTGGGTGCGCCATTCTGATGACATATCATACTTAAACTTTAAAAAAGCCAGTTTGAAGCATATAATAAACAAAAAAATTGTTTATTTCAGTGTAAGAATAGATCTATTTATTTCACTCGTGAGCTAATGATATCATATTTTCACAAGTGGCATAGCCACTCATGAAAATATTGCATCCTTTACTCACTCGTGATTTAAAAACCAATCTTACACCAAAATAAACAAATATCCTCTATTTATTAAATCAATAACCACTGCCATCACAAGTAAATTTGTCCCTCAGAGAGCTGAATATTTTTGTTTTTATCTTTTCTTCTACATTTCAATATTTTCTATAAATTGAGTCTTCTTGTAGTAAATTGTGATGTTCAAAGTACAAAAAAATAACCGTTTTAATTGATAATTTGTAAAAATAACGAAATTGCATTTCACACTCAACACATTGGTGTCACATGGTATTACTAGCATCACATGATTAAAGTGTTGGCAGTGGTTAAGTAGCAAAGCGCTGTGAGGAGTTAGAGATTTTATTAGTTCACCTGCACAAAGTTTTCAGAATGATATATTGTGCCTGGATTGTCTGGCATTAGTTGTAGGTAGTTGACATTCAATGTTATTACTAGATAGTAGAGATGGGTATTGCCGGAAATTTTGTATTGCAACTACGCAACAGCGTATTGCAATACGTATTGCGATATATTGGGAGTTTAGAACATAAGCTTTTTTCAGCACCCATGCTTGTATTTTACTGACAATATGAAGATTCAACACAATTATACATCGTGAAAGCTTTAATTAAGCTATTGCTAACATTTAAGACTCAACTTTTGTCCAGTAAAGTTAGGTAGACGATATAGATACAGAGGGAAAAGGCAGTCAACAAAAGATAAGAGCAAAATGTGGACACGTACAAAATAAGTAAAAGTTAAATAAAATAATATTGATGCCAACTAAATTTAACGAAAACATATATTCTTTTCGTATCTAACTCAATGCCAATTAAAATTGCAATATGAATAAAAATGTTGAAAATAAAACATGAAGATCAATTAAAAATAACTGACAATGATTTAATTGTTATATTTTAGGATTCTGAAACAGAAGCAATGCCAAAGAAGAAGAAAGCTAGAGTTGTAGAGAGTGATGATGAGGGTGATGATGATGATGGTGGTGGAGAGAAGAGTGGTGAGGGTGAACCTATGGATACTGGTGGCGGGGAGAGTGGAGCGGCTAGTGACTCAAATTGATAACATACTTACATTGCTGACTTGTTTAATGTGTTCAAAACTTCAGTTTAGTGCTGTAGTAGTGTTGTTAGATCATGTTTCTTAGTCTACGAAATTAGTGGGTGTCTGGTTGCCTGGGGCAACCAAATTTTAGATCGGGAAACTAAGAATTTCTACAAACAAGATGTAGTGCTAGCTGCTAAAATGATCTGTTCAGACAACCACTTTCATTCTCTAATTTGGTAGACTGATTTATTGAATCAGGAGTAGGAGTCAAAAATTTATGACTTAAAACAATCGATATCTTTACTTACAGTCAAAGGAAAAAACATTGAAATTGACTAGAAGAATGTGAGCTGATGTTTTTATTTCATTGATATAAAATCATGTGTATAAATTTGTACTAAACAAAGAAATAACTAATGTGAAGAAATAAATTACACATGAGAGAAAAAAATACAAGAATTTGCTTAATCTTTACTATAAGCTTTAGTGTGACAATATTAATCTGAGCTTGACCTTTATGCAAGAATATATTAAACACAATAATTACTGTCTTTTTTATCTTCCTTTGTAAATAGGGCTTTATTGGGAGCTTTCGGCAAAATACACATACTGAACAATTAATTTTGTTTTCATAAGAATAAATATTTTGAAATTGTGTCATAATATTTCGGACTTGCGCGTTTCCCCGTAAGCTTATGAGTCCAAAATTAAAGTACAATAACATGCCATGTTTACCAAATTGATTTAAAGTCACATAGTTTGTTATAAAAATGTGTACAATCGTATACATGCATACAGAAACTCAAGATTTAATGTAAGTGAAGTGTGCAATTATTATAATAAGGTAGTTTAAACTTAGATTAATATTGTCAGACTATATCTGCCTAAGGATCTTGCAAGATAGCCCTACATAGAGATTTTCTCTAAAATTGTATGCTACCTTGTAGCATTAGTTGGATTTTGTTCCTTGCCAAAAATGTCTATTAGGGAACTGGCCTGGAACTTGCAGTCCTAGATCAGGGGAACTGGTCTGGAACGTGCAGTCCTTGATCAGGAAGATGGTCTCAAACCCACAGACCTAAAATATACTATTAGGGAGCTTGTATCCAACATAACCAT
Organism: Mactra quadrangularis; assembly: GCA_025267735.1. NCBI lineage: Eukaryota > Metazoa > Mollusca > Bivalvia > Venerida > Mactridae > Mactra > Mactra quadrangularis. The sequence goes on from CM046305.1 coordinate 26,429,908, forward strand.
CTAGCATGAAGTTGGGCTTAAACACTTCACTCTTTCAGTCACTAAATCCTCTATCAGGGTGCTGTAATGTCATTTTATCATTAATAATTGGAATAGGTAATGTTCCAAAGGAATTTATTTTATTGATAGTAGGATAGCAATGAAAGCAATATTTGTTCATATGTCAGCGATTTAGACTACCTTTAGCTGCCGGAGTCAAAAAGATATATAAAAATAGATATCTTAAGCCTTGCAAATGCTGTCATGCATTGTAAACAGTCTTCATGAAAAATTTGCATTAAAACTGGACATTCTGTTCAGCAAAATGGAATTTTTAACTGAACCGATAGAAAGTTAACTGGATACAATTTACTATATGCATACAAAATCACTAGGAGACAAAGATAGAAAATGCAAACCTAACATGTTTACAAAATATCTAAAACTCCATTTCGCCCCAGCCCAGTATAACTGAAACAAGCCATAGAGAATATGGGGCGAAATAGACGAAATGGAGAATTTAGGGCGAAATGGAGCTTTAATTGTTTAAAAAAAAAATTCCAATGATAATACTGATTTTGTTCGCTGAAAATGAACATTGGTATAATATACTACACAAATATCAATAGAAATTTAAAAAAATGTTTCACTTAGTTGGATGTATTGCCGAATTCCTACAAATTATCAAACCAAATTCCTTTTCGTACACGAAATGGAGACAAAATGGAGTCTAAATCTGTTTAATAACTATTAATCTCCAATGACAATAGCCATTTTGCACGGTATACTTTGCGGCTCTGTAGCCATGGCGCACCTCGGTGTAAACCTGTGATTTTTGTGTAGTTAGGTTGCTAACCATCTAGGGCACCTGAAAAACGTGTTTAAACACCAAACCCACCACGTTCAGGTACCGAGAAACCCCGTGCAAATCTCCCGACACTAGGATGAGGGGCGAATTTGGGGCTTTGTAGCCCACGCGCATCTCGGTGCGCAGGTATGATTTTTGTGCAAATAGGTTGCTAACTACGTAGGGCATCGAGAAAATGTGTTTAAAGAAGTAACTAACTACATTCAGGTACCAAAAAATCCGTGCAAAACTCCCAACACCAGGATGAGGCGCCTATTTTTGCTGTTCTAAAGCCCTATATAGCCATTTTGCACGGTATACTTTGCGGCTCTGTAGCCATGGCGCACCTCGGTGTAAACCTGTGATTTTTGTGTTGTTAAGTTGCTTACCATCTAGGGCACCTGAAAACGTGTTTAAACACCAAACCCACCACGTTTAGGTACCGAGAAACCCCGTGCAAATCTCCAGACACTAGGATCAGGGGCGAATTTGGGGCTCTGTAGCCCACGCGCATCTCAGTGCGCAGGTATGAATTTTGTGCAAATAGGTTGCTAACTACGTAGGGCATCGAGAAAATGTGTTTAAAGAAGTAGCATACTACATTCAGGCACCAAAAAACCCGTGCAAACCTCCCGACACCAGGATGAGGCGCCTATTTTTGCTGTTCTAAAGCCCTATATAGCCATTTTGCGCGGTATACTTTGCGGCTCTGTAGCCATGGCGCACCTCGGTGTGCGAATGTGATTTTTTGTAGTTTGGTTGCTAACCATCTAGGGCACCTGAAAAACGTGTTTAAACACGAAACCCACCACGTTCAGGTACCGAAAATACCCGTGCAAATCTTGCGACACCAGGATGAGTGGCGAATTTGGGGCTCCGTAGCGAACGCGCATCTCACTGCGCAGGTATGATTTTTGTGTAAATAGGTTGCTTACTACGTAGGGCATCGGGAAAATGTGTTTAAACAAGTAACTAACTACATTCAGGTACCAAAATACCCGTGCATACCTTGCGACACCAGGATGAGGCGCCTATTTTTGCTGTACTATAGCCATATAGAGCCATATTGCACGGTATACTTTGCGGCTCTGTTGCCATGGCGCTCCTTGGTGCGCAAATGTGATTTTTTGTAGTTAGGTTGCTAACCATCTAGGGCACCTGAAAAACGTGGTTAAACACCAAACCATTACGTTCAGGTATCGAGAATACCCGAGCAAATCTTGCGACACCAGGATGAGGGGCGACTTTGGGGCTCTGTAGCCAACGCGCATCTCACTGCGCAGGTATGATTTTTGTGTAAATAAGTTGCTAACTACGTAGGGCATCGAGAAAATGCGTTTAAAGAAGTAGCATACTACATTCAGGCACCAAAAAACCCGTGCAAACCTCCCGACACCAGGATGAGGCGCCTATTTTTGCTGTTCTAAAGCCCTATATAGCCATTTTGCGCGGTATACTTTGCGGCTCTGTAGCCATGGCGCACCTCGGTGTGCGAATGTGATTTTTTGTAGTTTGGTTGCTAACCATCTAGGGCACCTGAAAAACGTGTTTAAACACGAAACCCACCACGTTCAGGTACCAAAAAACCCGTGCAAACCCTTGCGACAACAGGATGAGGCGCCTATTTTTGCTGTTCTAAAGCCCTATATAGCCGTTTTGCACGGTATATTTTGCGGCTCTGTAGCCATGGCGCACCTCGGTGTAAACCTGTACTTTTTGCGTAGTTAGGTTGCTAACCATCTAGGGCACGTGAAAAACGTGTTTAAACACCAAATCCACCACGTTCAGGTACCTAGAAACCCCGTGCAAATCTCCCGTCACTAGGATGAGGGGCGACTTTGGGGCTCTGTAGCCCACGCGCATCTTAGTGCGGAGGTATGATTTTTGTGTAAATAGGTTGCTAACTACGTAAGGCATCGGGAAATGTGTTTAAACAAGTAACACACTGCATTCAGGCACCAAAAAACCCGTGCAAACCTCCCGACACCAGGATGAGGCGCCTATTATGCTGTTCTATAGCCCTATATAGCCATATTGCACGGTATACTTTGCGGCTCTGTAGCAATGGTGCACCTCGGTGTAAACCTGTGATTTTTGTGTAGTTAGATTGCTAACCATCTAGGGCACCTGAAAAAGGTGTTTAAACACCAAACCCACCACGTTCAGGTACCGAGAAACCCCGTGCAAATCTCCAGACACTAGGATGACGGGCGAATTTGGGGCTCTGTAGCCCACGCGCATCTCAGTGCGCAGGTATGAATTTTGTGCAAATAGGTTGCTAACTACGTAGGGCATCGAGAAAATGTGTTTAAAGAAGTAACACACTACATTCAGGCACCAAAAAACCCGTGCAAACCTCCCGACACCAGGATGAGGCGCCTATTTTTGCTGTTCTAAAGCCGTATATAGCCATTTTGCACGTCATACTTTGCGGCTCTGTTGCCATGGCGCAAGTCGGTGTGCGAATGTGATTTTTTGCAGTTAGGTTGCTAACCATCTAGGGCACCTGGAAAACGTGTTTAAACACCAAACCCACCACGTTTAGGTACCGATAATACCCGTGCAAATCTCGGGACACCAGGATGAGGGGCGACTATGGGGCTCTGTAGCCACTGCGCAGGTATGATTGTTTTGCAAATAGGTTGCTAACTACGTAGGGCATCGGGAAAATGTGTTTAAACAAGTAACTAACTACATTAAGGTAGCAAAAAACGCGTGCAAACCTCCGGACACCAAGACGAGGCGGCCATTTTTGCTGTTTTATAACCCTATATAGCCATATTGCACGGTATACTTTGCGGCTCTGTTGCCATGGCGCACGTCGTTGTGCGAATGTGATTTTTTGCAGTTAGGTTGCTAACCATGTAAGGCACCTGAAAAACGTGTTTAAACACCAAACCCACCACGTTCAGGTACCGAGAAACAACGTCCAAATCTCGGGACACCAGGATAAGGGGCAATTTTGGGGCTCTGTAGCCACTGCGCATCTCACTGCGCAGGTATGATTTTTTTGCAAATAGGTTGCTAACTACGTAGGGCATCGGGAAACTGTGTTTAAACAAGTAACTGACTACATTAAGGTAGCAAAAAACGCGTGCAAACCTCCGGACACCAGGACGAGGCGGCCATTTTTGCTGTTCTATAGCCCTATATAGCCATATTGCACAGTATACTTTGCGGCTCTGTTGCCATGGCGCAAGTCGGTGTGCGAATGTGACTTTTTTTCAGTTAGGTTGCTAACCATCTAGGGCACCTGAAAAACGTGTTTAAACACCAAACCCACCACGTTCAGGTACCGAGAAACAACGTGCAATCTCGGGACACCAGGATGAGGGGCGAATTTTGAGCTCTGTAGCCATTGCGCATCTCACTGCGCAGGTATGATTTTATTTGCAAATAGGTTGCTAACTACGTAGGGCATCGGGAAAATGTGTTTAAACAAGTAACTAACTACATTAAGGTAGCAAAAAATGCGTGCAAACATCCGGACACCAGGATGAGGCGGCCATTTTTGCTGTTCTATAGCCCTATATAGCCATATTGCACGGTATACTTTGCGGCTCTGTTGCCTTGGCGCAAGTCAATCTGCGAATGTGATTTTTTGCAATTAGGTTGCTAACCATCTAGGGCACCTGAAAAACGTGTTTAAACACCAAACCCAACACGTTCAGGTACCGAGAAACAACGTGCAAATCTCGGGACACCAGGATGAGGGGCAAATTTCGGGCTCTGTAGCCACTGCGCATCTCACTGCGCAAGTATGATTTCTTTGCAAATAGGTTGCTAACTACGTAGGGCATCGGGAAAATGTGTTTAAACAGGTAACTAACTACATTAAGGTAGCAAAAAACGCGTGCAAACCTCCAGACACCAGGATCGGCGGCCATATTTGCTGTTCTATAGCCCTATATAGCCATATTGCACGGTATATTTGCGGCTCTGTTGCCATGGCGCAAGTCGGTGTGCGAATGTGATTTTTGGCAGTTAGGTTGCTAACCATCTAGGGTACCTGAAAAACGTCTTTAAACACAGAACCCACCACGCTCAGATACCGAGAAACAACGTGCAAATCTCGGAACACCAGGATGAGGGGCGATTTTGGGGCTGTGTAGCCACTGCGCATCTCACTGCGCCGGTATGATTTTTTGCAAATAGGTTGCTAACTACGTAGGGCATCGGGAAAATGTGTTTAAGCAAGTAACTAACTACATTAAGGTAGCAAAAAACGCGTGCAAACCTCCGGACACCAGGATGAGGCGGCCATTTTTGCTGTTCTAAAGCCCTATATAGCCATATTGCACGGTATATTTTGCGGCTCTGTTGCCATGGCGCAAGTCGGTGTGCGAATGTGATTTTTTGCAGTTAGGTTGCTAACCATCTAGGGCACCTGAAAAACGTGTTTAAACACCAAAACCACCACGTTCAGGTACCGAGAAACAACGTGCAAATCTCGGGCCACAAGGATGAGGGGCGACTTTGGGGTTCTGTAGCCACTGCGCATCTCACTGCGCAGGTATGATTTTTTTGCAAATAGGTTGCTAACTACGTAGGGTATCGGGAAAATGTGTTTAAACAAGTAACTAACTACATTAAGGTAGCAAAAAACGCGTGCAAACCTCCGGACACCAGGATGAGGCGGCCATTTTTGCTGTTCTATAGCCCTATATAGCCATATTGCACGGTATACTTTGCGGCTCTGTTGCCATGGCGCAAGTCGGTGTGCGAATGTGATTTTTTGCAGTTAGGTTGCTAACCATCTAGGGCACCTGAAAAACGTGTTTAAACACCAAACCCACCACGTTCAGGTACCGAGAAACAACGTGCAAATCTCGGGACACCAGGATGAGGGGCGAATTTCGGGCTCTTTAGCCACTGCGCATCTCACTGCGCAGGTATGATTTCTTTGCAAATAGAATGCTAACTACGTAGGGCATCGGGAAATTGTGTTTAAACAGGTAACTAACTACATTAAGGTAGCAAAAAACGCGTGAAAACCTCCGGACACCAGGATGAGGCGGCCATTTTTGCTGTTCTATAGCCCTATATAGCCATATTGCACGGTATAACTTGCGGCTCTGTTGCCATGGCGCAAGTCGGTGTGCGAATGTGATTTTTTGCAGTTAGGTTGCTAACCATCTAGGGCACCTGAAAAACGTGTTTAAACACCAAACCCACCTTGTCCAGGTACCGAGAAACAACGTGTAAATCTCGGGACACCAGGATGAGGGGCGACTTTGGGGCTGTGTAGCCACTGCGCATCTCAATGCGCAGGTATGATTTTTTGCAAATAGGTTGTTAACTACGTAGGGCATCGGGAAAATGTGTTTAAGCAAGTAACTAACTACATTAAGGTAGCAAAAAACGCGTGCAAACCTCCGGACACCAGGATGCGGCGGCCATTTTTGCTGTTCTTTAGCCCTATATAGCCATATTGCACGGTATATTTTGCGGCTCTGTTGCCATGGCGCAAGTCGGTGTGCGAATGTGATTTTTTGCAGTTAGGTTGCTAACCATCTAGGGCACCTGAAAAACGTGTTTAAACACCAAAACCACCACGTTCAGGTACCGAGAAACAACGTGCAAATCTCGGGCCACAAGGATGAGGGGCGACTTTGGGGCTCTGTAGCCACTGCGCATCTCACTGCGCAGGTATGATTTTTTTGCAAATAGGTTGCTAACTACGTAGGGTATCGGGAAAATGTGTTTAAACAAGTAACTAACTACATTAAGGTAGCAAAAAACGCGTGCAAACCTCCGGACACCAGGATGAGGCGGCCATTTTTGCTGTTCTATAGCCCTGTATAGCCATATTGCACGGTATACTTTGCGGCTCTGTTGCCATGGCGCAAGTCGGTGTGCGAATGTGATTTTTTGCAGATAGCTTGCTAACCATCTAGGGCACCTGAAAAACGTGTTTAAACACCAAACCCACCACGTTCAGGTACCGAGAAACAACGTGCAAATCTCGGGACACCAGGATGAGGGGCGACTTTAGGGCTTTGTAGCCACTGCGCATCTCACTGCGCAGGTATGATTTTTTTGCAAATAGGTTGCTACCTTTATAGGGCATCGTTAAAATGTGTTTAAACAAGTAACTAACTACATTAAGGTAGCAAAAAAACGCGTGCAAACCTCCGGACACCAGGATGAGGCGGCCATTTTTGCTGTTCTATTGCCCTATATAGCCATATTTCACGGTATACTTTGCGGCTCTGTTGCCATGGCGCAAGTCGGTGTGCGAATGTGATTTTTTGCATTTAGGTTGCTAACCATCTAGGGCACCTGAAAAACGTATTTAAACGCAAAACCCACCACGTTCAGGTACCGAGAAACAACGTGCAAATCTCGGGACACCAGGATGAGGGGCGACTTTGGGGCTCTGTAGCCACTGCGCAGGTATGATTGTTTTGCAAATAGATTGCTAACTACGTAAGGCATCGGGAAAATGTGTTTAAACAAGTAACTAACTACATTAAGGTAGCAAAAAACGCGTGCAAACCTCCGAACACCAGGATGAGGCGGCCATTATTGCTGTTCTATAGCCCTATATAGCCATATTGCACGGTATACTTTGCGGCTCTATTGCAATGGCGCAAGTCGGTGTGCGAATGTGATTTTTTGCAGTTAGGTTGCTAACCATCTAGGGTACCTGAAAAACGTATTTAAACACCAAACCCACCACGTTCAGGTACCGAGAAACAACGTGCAAATCTCGGGACACCAGGATGAGGGGCGAATTTTGAGCTCTGTAGCCATTGCGCATCTAACTGCGCAGGTATGATTTTATTTGCAATTAGGTTGCTAACTACGTAGGGCATCGGGAAAATGTGTTTAAACAAGTAACTCACTACATTAAGGTAGCAAAAAACGCGTGCAAACCTCCGGACACCAGGATGAGGCGGCCATTTTTGCTGTTCTATAGCCCTATATAGCCATATTGCACGGTATACATTGCGGCTCTGTTGCCTTGGCGCAAGTCAATGTGCGAATGTGATTTTTTGCAGTTAGGTTGCTAACCATCTAGAGCACCTGAAAAACGTGTTTAAACACCAAACCCACCACGTTCAGGTACCGAGAAACAACGTGCAAATCTCGGGACACCAGGATGAGGGGCGAAATTCGGGATCTGTGGCCACTGCGCATTTGACTGCGCAGGTATGATTTCTTTGCAAATAGGTTGCTAACTACGTAGGGCATCGGGAAAATGTGTTTAAACAGGTAACTAACTACATTAAGGTAGCAAAAAACGCGTGCAAACCTCCGGACACCAGGATGAGGCGGCCATTTTTGCTGTTCTTTAGCCCTATATAGCCATATTGCACGGTATATTTTGCGGCTCTGTTGCCATGGCGCAAGTCGGTGTGCGAATGTGATTTTTTACAGTTAGGTTGCTTACCATCTAGGGCACCTGAAAAACGTGTTTAAACACCAAAACCACCACGTTCAGGTACCGAGAAACAACGTGCAAATCTCGGGCCACAAGGATGAGGGGCGACTTTGGGGCTCTGTAGCCACTGCGCATCTCACTGCGCAGGTATGATTTGTTTGCAAATAGGTTGCTAACTACGTAGGGTATCTTGAAAATGTGTTTAAACAAGTAACTAACTACATTAAGGTAGCAAAAAACGCGTGCAAACCTCCGGACACCAGGATGAGGCGGCCATTTTTGCTGTTCTATAGCCCTATATAGCCATATTGCACGGTATACTTTGCGGCTCTGTTGCCATGGCGCAAGTCGGTGTGCGAATGTGATTTTTTGCAGTTAGGTTGCTAACCATCTAGGGCACCTGAAAAACGTGTTTAAACACCAAACCCACCTCGTCCAGGTACCGAGAAACAACGTGCAAATCTCGGGACACCAGGATGAGGGGCGACTTTGGGGCTCTGTAGCCACTGCGCATCTCACTGCGCAGGTATGATTTTTTTGCAATTAGGTTGCTTACTACGTACGGCATCGGGAAAATGTGTTTAAACAAGTAACTAACTACATTAAGGTAGCAAAAAACGCGTGCAAACCTCCAGACACAAGGATCGGCGGCCATATTTGCTGTTCTATAGCCCTATATAGCCATATTGCACGGTATATTTGCGGCTCTGTTGCCATGGCGCAAGTCGGTGTGCGAATGTGATTTTTGGCAGTTAGGTTGCTAACCATCTAGGGCACCTGAAAAACGTCTTTAATCACAGAACCCACCACGTTCAGGTACCGAGAAACAACGTGCAAATCTCGGAACACCAGGATGAGGGGCGACTTTGGGGCTGTGTAGCCACTGCGCATCTCACTGCGCCGGTATGATTTTTTGCAAATAGGTTGCTAACTACGTAGGGCATCGGGAAAATGTGTTTAAGCAAGTAACTAACTACATTAAGGTAGCAAAAAACGCGTGCAAACCTCCGGACACCAGGATGAGGCGGCCATTTTTGCTGTTCTTTAGCCCTATAAAGCCATATTGCACGGTATATTTGCGGCTCTATAATAATAATAATAATAAAGACTTTATTTTAAGAGGCTACACATTTGGATAAATCCAATCTTCCATGTGGGCCTCTATCAAACATATTACACAGTATATACAATATTTACATAATGATGAATGCATATTAGACTTGAGAAAAACATGTTATATACATAAGAAAATCAAAATTATGAGCAAAGTAACCTGAAAAAAGGTACAATAGGCATGAGATGAGTTTAAGGTGGAGAAAGAACATTTCAATCTTTTTGCATTTTCCATTTAATGTACTGCTTTTTGAATGAGCTAAGGCTGTTAGCAAGACGGATGTTTAGGGGTATTTCATTCCAAATGACTGGTCCTGAGTATGTTATAGATTTTCTAAAGAATTCAAGTCTAGGTTTTGGGACATTCAGTTTTTGTGTAGAACTTGATCTTAATTGGTGATTATTACTTAAGACAAATCTGTTACTTAAATATTCAGGACTTGTGTTATTAAGAGATTTGTAGACAATAATAGCCTTTTTATAGTTAACACGGTCTGGAAATTTCATCCAATTTAGTTGTTTGAATAACTCCTCCGTCGGGGCATCAAAAGGTTTGTTAAGAATTATTCTGGCGGCCCTTTTTTGAAATTTTACCATTGTGTTTGTTAATTGCTCATTACAAGACCCCCAGATAGTGCAACAGTAGTCAATATGTGGAAGGATGTATGCATTGAAAAACAGTTTTCTAGTATGCAGATTTAGGAATTGTTTTATTCTTAGGAGGAGATATAATAAAGAATTGCATTTCTTAAGAGTTGTCTCAACTTGCAGTTTCCAACTTAAGTTTTTGTCAATGACTACCCCCAATAATTTATGGTTTGGTACCTTTTCTAAAGGTTCATCGTTCAGTTTAAGTGGCTTGATGTTACTGTTTTCCAACTTCTCATGCTGGTTGGAGGCTGTGATAAACATTGTTTTACTTTTAGAGGCATCTGGGGCCATTCCATTTAAGGAACACCAGGTCTCAAATGATTCTAGCTGAGTCTGAAGCAAACAACTGACATCAGATTTATTTTTTCCAAATGCTGATAGGGTTGTGTCATCAGCAAACATGTGGGCATTTTTAACAGATAAGGGTAAATCATTGATATAAATAAGGAAAAGTATTAGGCCTAGAACAGAACCTTGTGGTACACCAGCGTTTATCTCTTGGGATTCTGACAGTTTACCAGAAAAACATACTTTTTGGCGTCTATGACTCAAATAAGAGAGTGACCACAACATTGCTTTGTCACTAAATTTATAACATTTCAATTTTTGTAAAAGAAGTTTATGGTTAATCAAGTCAAAGGCTTTAGATAGGTCAAGAAATACAGTACCAACAATGTTACTTTCATTTATTTCATTAATCCATTCATATACAATATTTACTAGGGCAGTTTCACATGAATGAGATTTTCTAAATCCAGATTGGCTCTTGCTGAAGAGATTATTTTTCTCCAAAAAATCTGTTAATTGGATGCATACATGCTTTTCATATAGCTTAGATAACACCGGTAGAATTGATATTGGCCGATAGTTCTTTTTATCACTTTTACTACCACTTTTGAAGATAGGAGTCACTTTAGCCATTTTGTACATGTTTGGATACTTGCTAGTTGCTATACTTAAATTAAAAACTTTTTGTAATGGTCCGGCTATAATGTCTGCCGTTTCTTTCAAAAACTTTGGTGCTAGGCCATCGAGACCTGTTGACTTAGCTGGGTTCAGTCTAGTTAGTTCTTTCTCAATGAATTTAAGGGAAAAGGGTGCTATACTAAAGAAATCTTCAGACTTAATTTTACATTCCACGTAACATTTTATTTCTTCTAGAGTGCTATTGAAAGAACTATTGTTAAGGTCGGGAGCAGAATTAAATACACTAATAAAGTAGTTGTTAAAGTTTTCAGCAGCTAGTTTGGGGTCTGTAATTAAAGTGCCAGATTCATCTATTAAGTTTGACTCTTTTTGCAATTGTTTACCTGAAAGATCCTTAAGGTTCTTCCACAGAGATTTAGGGTTTTTGAGATTTTCGTTAATAGTTTTTTGATAATAATTAGATTTTGCTTGTTTGATTTCCAATTTTGATTTGTTTCTAAAATATTTAAATTGGTCGGTGTCACCCACCCTTTTTGCATTATCTCTTTTTTTAATTGTATCTGCTATTTCATTATCAAACCAATCAGGTTGGTTTTTGCGCTTGACACTTTTTAATTTTTCGGGAGCATGTTGATTGAGAGTTTCAGAAAAAAGCTTAACAAAAAGATCTAAAGAATCATCAGGGTCATCAAAGGTTTCAAGAACAGACCAGGGTTGGTTTTTTAGGTCTTGCCTAAAGGAATCTATGTCAAAATTTTTTAATGACCTATAAACCACCCCAGGGATGATGGGGTCTGTTCGGGGGGTCAAGTCGGTCAAGGTAAAGCGCGTAACCGGGGTCCTAAAGCGGTGCGGATAGCGGGGGCCTCGATTTTGCGTTTCAGGGGTCCCAAATATGAAAATTCTGCACTATTGCCTTCAGAGCTGTCTGACCCCCTTAAAACAGGTTTTTGGGGCTAAGGTCCACCTAGGACGCTGAGGAAACTTATATTCGGACCCGATGGGACCTTCTTAGGCCAAAACTGGAGAAAAAATTTTTTCGTGAAATTTTGAACTTTGCGACAGGTCCGCGTATGCAGAAAATGTCAGTTTTTGAGCGAAAAACTTAGCGTCACGAAACCTCCCCAAGTATGATGGGGTCTGTTCGGGGGGTCAAGTTGGTCAAGGTAAAGCGCGTAACCGGGGTTCTAAAGCGGTGCAGATCGCGGGGGCCTCGATTTTGCGTTTCAGGGGTCCCAAATATGAAAATTCAGCACTATTGCCTTCAGAGCTGTCTGACCCCCTTAAGACAGGTTTTTGGGGCTTAGATCCACCTAAAACGCTGAGGAAACTTACATTCGGACCCGCTGGGACCTTCTTAGGCCAAAACTGGAGAAAAAAAAATTTCGTGAAATTTTGAACTTTGCGACAGGTCCGCGTATGCAGAAAATGTCAGTTTTTGAGCGAAAAACTTAGCGTCACGAAACCGCCCCAAGTATGATGGGGTCTGTTTGGGGGGTCAAGTTGGTCAAGGTAAAGCGCGTAACCGGGGTCCTAAAGCGGTGCGGATCGCGGGGGCCTCGATTTTGCGTTTCAGGGGTCCCAAATATGAAAATTCTGCACTATTGCCTTCAGAGCTGTCTGACCCCCTTAAAACAGGTTTTTGGGGCTTAGATCCACCTAAAACGCTGAGGAAACTTACATTCGGACCCGCTGGGACCTTCTTAGGCCAAAACTGGAGAAAAAAAAATTTCGTGAAATTTTGAACTTTGCGACAGGTCCGCGTATGCAGAAAATTCAAGAAATTGCAAAGTTTGGTGCGGAGGATTCAGAGTCGCCTAACGGGCCGGTTGGTGGGTGGGGTTGGTCGGTGAAGTCAAATCGGTCAAGGAAACGCGCATAGCCGGGGTTCGCAAGTCAAACGGGAAAGCGTGAGGCCAGGTAATGTTTCTCAATGGTTTCCTACTGTAATTAACAGGGATACTCAGTTCTATTCATCTCAGAGGTGTGAAAGCTCAGCCACACAGGCGTTTGCGCGCTATATCCGTTGGAGATGGATCGGAACCGCCTATGAAATGTGGGGATTTCATAGGCTTTTTATTTAAGCCTGGCCTAAAACTGTACTTGTTGGACAGGTGCGCGTATGCAGAAAATGTCAGTTTTTGAGCGAAAAACTTAGCGTCACGAAACCGCCCCAAGTATGATGGGGTCTGTTCGGGGGGTCAAGTTGGTCAAGGTAAAGCGCGTAACCGGGGTCCTAAAGCGGTGCGGATCGCGGGGGCCTCGATTTTGCGTTTCAGGGGTCCCAAATATGAAAATTCTGCACTATTGCCTTCAGAGCAGAGTGACCCCCTTAAAACAGGTTTTTGGGGCTTAGATCCACCTAAAACGCTGAGGAAACTTACATTCGGACCCGCTGGGACCTTCTTAGGCCAAAACTGGAGAAAAAAAAATTTCGTGAAATTTTAAACTTTGCGACAGGTCCGCGTATGCAGAAAATTCAAGAAATTGCAAATTTTGGTGCGGAGGATTCAGAGTCGCCTAACATGCCGGTTGGTGGGTGGGGTTGGTCGGTGAAGTCAAATCGGTCAAGGAAACGCGCATAACCGGGGTTCACAAGTCAAACGCGAAAGCGTGAGGCCAGGTAAAGTTTCGCAATGGTTTCCTACTGTAATTAACAGGGATACTCAGTTCTATTCATCTCAGAGGTGTGAAAGCCCAGCCACACAGGCGTTTGCGCGCTATATCCGTTGGAGATGGATCGGAACCGCCTATGAAATCCCCACTTTTGGCCTGGAAATGCCCCGGGATGACAATGTCATTGTCTCCCGGGGCATTTCCAGGCCAAAAGTGGGGATTTCATAGGCTTTTTATTTAAGCCTGGCCTAAAACTGTATTTGTTGGACAGGTGCGCGTATGCAGAAAATGTCAGTTTTTGAGCGAAAAACTTAGCGTCACGAAACCGCCCCAGGGATGATGGGGTCTGTTCGGGGGGTCAAGTCGGTCAAGGTAAAGCGCGTAACCGGGGTCCTAAAGCGGTGCGGATAGCGGGGGCCTCGATTTTGCGTTTCAGGGGTCCCAAATATGAAAATTCTGCACTATTGCCTTCAGAGCTGTCTGACCCCCTTAAAACTGGTTTTTGGGGCTAAGGTCCACCTAGGACGCTGAGGAAACTTATATTCGGACCCGATGGGACCTTCTTAGGCCAAAACTGGAGAAAAAAAATTTTCGTGAAATTTTGAACTTTGCGACAGGTCCGCGTATGCAGAAAATGTCAGTTTTTGAGCGAAAAACTTAGCGTCACGAAACCGCCCCAAGTATGATGGGGTCTGTTTGCGGGTCAAGTTGGTCAAGGTAAAGCGCGTAACCGGGGTCCTAAAGCGGTGCGGATCGCGGGGGCCTCGATTTTGCGTTTCAGGGGTCCCAAATATGAAAATTCTGCACTATTGCCTTCAGAGCTGTCTGACCCCCTTGTAACAGGTTTTTGGGGCTTAGATCCACCTAAAACGCTGAGGAAACTTACATTCGGACCCGCTGGGACCTTCTTAGGCCAAAACTGGAGATAAAAAAATTTCGTGAAATTTTGAACTTTGCGACAGGTCCGCGTATGCAGAAAATGTCAGTTTTTGAGCAAAAAACTTAGCGTCACGAAACCGCATGTCATTGTCTCCCGGGGCATTTCTAGGCCAAAAGTGGTGATTTCATAGGCTTTTTATTTAAGCCTGGCCTAAAACTGTACTTGTTGGACAGGTGCGCTTATGCAGAAAATGTCAGTTTTTGAGCGAAAAACTTAGCGTCACGAAACCGCCCCAGGGATGATGGGGTCTGTTCGGGGGGTCAAGTCGGTCAAGGTAAAGCGCGTAACCGGGGTCCGAAAGCGGTGCGGATCGCGGGGGCCTCGATTTTGCGTTTCAGGGGTCCCAAATATGAAAATTCTGCACTATTGCCTTCAGAGCTGTCTGACCCCCTTAAAACAGGTTTTTGGGGCTAAGGTCCACCTAGGACGCTGAGGAAACTTATATTCGGACCCGCTGGGACCTTCTTAGGCCAAAACTGGAGAAAAAATTTTTTCATGAAATTTTGAACTTTGCGACAGGTCCGCGTATGCAGAAAATGTCAGTTTTTGAGCGAAAAACTTAGCGTCACGAAACCGCCCCAGGGATGATGGGGTCTGTTCGGGGGGTCAAGTCGGTCAAGGTAAAGCGCGTAACCGGGGTCCTAAAGCGGTGCGGATAGCGGGGGCCTCGATTTTGCGTTTCAGGGGTCCCAAATATGAAAATTCTGCACTATTGCCTTCAGAGCTGTCTGACCCCCTTAAAACAGGTTTTTGGGGCTAAGGTCCACCTAGGACGCTGAGGAAACTTATATTCGGACCCGATGGGACCTTCTTAGGCCAAAACTGGAGAAAAAATTTTTTCATGAAATTTTGAACTTTGCGACAGGTCCGCGTATGCAGAAAATGTCAGTTTTTGAGCGAAAAACTTAGCGTCACGAAACCGCCCCAGGGATGATGGGGTCTGTTCGGGGGGTCAAGTCGGTCAAGGTAAAGCGCGTAACCGGGGTCCTAAAGCGGTGCGGATAGCGGGGGCCTCGATTTTGCGTTTCAGGGGTCCCAAATATGAAAATTCTGCACTATTGCCTTCAGAGCTGTCTGACCCCCTTAAAACAGGTTTTTGGGGCTAAGGTCCACCTAGGACGCTGAGGAAACTTATATTCGGACCCGCTGGGACCTTCTTAGGCCAAAACTGGAGAAAAAATTTTTTCGTGAAATTTTGAACTTTGCGACAGGTCCGCGTATGCAGAAAATGTCAGTTTTTGAGCGAAAAACTTAGCGTCACGAAACCGCCCCAAGTATGATGGGGTCTGTTCGGGGGGTATAGTTGGTCAAGGTAAAGCGCGTAACCGGGGTCCTAAAGCGGTGCGGATCGCGGGGGCCTCGATTTTGCGTTTCAGGGGTCCCAAATATGAAAATTCTGCACTATTGCCTTCAGAGCTGTCTGACCCCCTTAAAACAGGTTTTTGGGGCTTAGATCCACCTAAAACGCTGAGGAAACTTACATTCGGACCCGCTGGGACCTTCTTAGGCCAAAACTGGAGAAAAAAAAATTTCGTGAAATTTTGAACTTTGCGACAGGTCCGCGTATGCAGAAAATTCAAGAAATTGCAAATTTTGGTGCAGAGGATTCAGAGTCGCCTAACGGGCCGGTTGGTGGGTGGGGTTGGTCGGTGAAGTCAAATCGGTCAAGGAAACGCGCATAACCGGGGTTCGCAAGTCAAACGGGAAAGCGTGAGGCCAGGTAATGTTTCTCAATGGTTTCCTACTGTAATTAACAGGGATACTCAGTTCTATTCATCCCAGAGGTGTGAAAGCCCAGCCACACAGGCGTTTGCGCGCTATATCCGTAGGAGATGGATCGGAACCGCCTATGAAATCCCCACTTTTGGCCTGGAAATGTCCCGGGATGACAATGTCATTGTCTCCCGGGGCATTTCCAGGCCAAAAGTGGGGATTTCATAGACTTTTTATTTAAGCCTGGCCTAAAACTGTACTTGTTGGACAGGTGCGCGTATGCAGAAAATGTCAGTTTTTGAGCGAAAAACTTAGCGTCACGAAACCGCCCCAGGGATGATGGGGTCTGTTCGGGGGGTCAAGTCGGTCAAGGTAAAGCGCGTAACCGGGGTCCTAAAGCGGTGCGGATAGCGGGGGCCTCGATTTTGCGTTTCAGGGGTCCCAAATATGAAAATTCTGCACTATTGCCTTCAGAGCTGTCTGACCCCCTTAAAACAGGTTTTTGGGGCTAAGGTCCACCTAGGACGCTGAGGAAACTTATATTCGGACCCGATGGGACCTTCTTAGGCCAAAACTGGAGAAAAAAATTTTTCGTGAAATTTTGAACTTTGCGACAGGTCCGCGTATGCAGAAAATGTCAGTTTTTGAGCGAAAAACTTAGCGTCACGAAACCGCCCCAGGGATGGTGGGGTCTGTTCGGGGGGTCAAGTCGGTCAAGGTAAAGCGCGTAACCGGGGTCCTAAAGCGGTGCGGATAGCGGGGGCCTCGATTTTGCGTTTCAGGGGTCCCAAATATGAAAATTCTGCACTATTGCCTTCAGAGCTGTCTGACCCCCTTAAAACAGGTTTTTGGGGCTAAGGTCCACCTAGGACGCTGAGGAAACTTATATTCGGACCCGATGGGACCTTCTTAGGCCAAAACTGGAGAAAAAAATTTTTTCGTGAAATTTTGAACTTTGCGACAGGTCCGCGTATGCAGAAAATGTCAGTTTTTGAGCGAAAAACTTAGCGTCACAAAACCGCCCCAAGTATGATGGGGTCTGTTCGGGGGGTCAAGTCGGTCAAGGTAAAGCGCGTAACCGGGGTCCTAAAGCGGTGCGGATCGCGGGGGCCTCGATTTTGCGTTTCAGGGGTCCCAAATATGAAAATTCTGCACTATTGCCTTCAGAGCTGTCTGACCCCCTTAAAACAGGTTTTTGGGGCTTAGATCCACCTAAAACGCTGAGGAAACTTACATTCGGACCCGCTGGGACCTTCTTAGGCCAAAACTGGAGAAAAAAAAATTTCGTGAAATTTTGAACCTTGCGACAGGTCCGCGTATGCAGAAAATTCAAGAAATTGCAAATTTTGGTGCGGAGGATTCAGAGTCGCCTAACGGGCCGGTTGGTGGGTGGGGTTGGTCGGTGAAGTCAAATCGGTCAAGGAAACGCGCATAACCGGGGTTCGCAAGTCAAACGGGAAAGCGTGAGGCCAGGTAATGTTTCTCAATGATTTCCTACTGTAATTAACAGGGATACTCAGTTCTATTCATCTCAGAGGTGTGAAAGCCCAGCCACACAGGCGTTTGCGCGCTATATCCGTTGGAGATGGATCGGAACCGCCTATGAAATCCCCACTTTTGGCCTGGAAATGCCCCGGGATGACAATGTCATTGTCTCCCGGGGCATTTCCAGGCCAAAAGTGGGGATTTCATAGGCTTTTTATTTAAGCCTGGCCTAAAACTGTACTTGTTGGACAGGTGCGCGTATGCAGAAAATGTCAGTTTTTGAGCGAAAAACTTAGCGTCACGAAACCGCCCCAGGGATGATGGGGTCTGTTCGGGGGGTCAAGTCGGTCAAGGTAAAGCGCGTAACCGGGGTCCTAAAGCGGTGCGGATAGCGGGGGCCTCGATTTTGCGTTTCAGGGGTCCCAAATATGAAAATTCTGCACTATTGCCTTCAGAGCTGTCTGACCCCCTTAAAACAGGTTTTTGGGGCTAAGGTCCACCTAGGACGCTGAGGAAACTTATATTCGGACCCGCTGGGACCTTCTTACGCCAAAACTGGAGAAAAATTTTTTTCGTGAAATTTTGAACTTTGCGACAGGTCCGCGTATGCAGAAAATGTCAGTTTTTGAGCGAAAAACTTAGCGTCACGAAACCGCCCCAGGGATGGTGGGGTCTGTTCGGGGGGTCAAGTCGGTCAAGGTAAAGCGCGTAACCGGGGTCCTAAAGCGGTGCGGATAGCGGGGGCCTCGATTTTGCGTTTCAGGGGTCCCAAATATGAAAATTCTGCACTATTGCCTTCAGAGCTGTCTGACCCCCTTAAAACAGGTTTTTGGGGCTAAGGTCCACCTAGGACGCTGAGGAAACTTATATTCGGACCCGATGGGACCTTCTTAGGCCAAAACTGGAGAAAAATTTTTTTCGTGAAATTTTGAACTTTGCGACAGGTCCGCGTATGCAGAAAATGTCAGTTTTTGAGCGAAAAACTTAGCGTCACGAAACCGCCCCAAGTATGATGGGGTCTGTTCGGGGGGTCAAGTCAGTCAAGGTAAAGCGCGTAACCGGGATCCTAAAGCGGTGCGGATCGCGGGGGCCTCGATTTTGCGTTTCAGGGGTCCCAAATATGAAAATTCTGCACTATTGCCTTCAGAGCTGTCTGACCCCCTTAAAACAGGTTTTTGGGGCTTAGATCCACCTAAAACGCTGAGGAAACTTACATTCGGACCCGCTGGGACCTTCTTAGGCCAAAACTGGAGAAAAAAAAATTTCGTGAAATTTTGAACTTTGCGACAGGTCCGCGTATGCAGAAAATTCAAGAAATTGCAAATTTTGGTGCGGAGGATTCAGAGTCGCCTAACGGGCCGGTTGGTGGGTGGGGTTGGTCGGTGAAGTCAAATCGGTCAAGGAAACGCGCATAACCGGGGTTCGCAAGTCAAACGGGAAAGCGTGAGGCCAGGTAATGTTTCTCAATGATTTCCTACTGTAATTAACAGGGATACTCAGTTCTATTCATCTCAGAGGTGTGAAAGCCCAGCCCCACAGGCGTTTGCGCGCTATATCCGTTGGAGATGGATCGGAACCGCCTATGAAATCCCCACTTTTGGCCTGGAAATGCCCCGGGATGACAATGTCATTGTCTCCCGGGGCATTTCCAGGCCAAAAGTGGGGATTTCATAGGCTTTTTATTTAAGCCTGGCCTAAAACTGTACTTGTTGGACAGGTGCGCGTATGCAGAAAATGTCAGTTTTTGAGCGAAAAACTTAGCGTCACGAAACCGCCCCAGGGATGGTGGGGTCTGTTCGGGGGGTCAAGTCGGTCAAGGTAAAGCGCGTAACCGGGGTCCTAAAGCGGTGTGGATAGCGGGGGCCTCGATTTTGCGTTTCAGGGGTCCCAAATATGAAAATTCTGCACTATTGCCTTCAGAGCTGTCTGACCCCCTTAAAACAGGTTTTTGGGGCTAAGATCCACCTAGGACGCTGAGGAAACTTATATTCGGACCCGCTGGGACCTTCTTACGCCAAAACTGGAGAAAAAAATTTTTCGTGAAATTTTGAACTTTGCGACAGGTCCGCGTATGCAGAAAATGTCAGTTTTTGAGCGAAAAACTTAGCGTCACGAAACCGCCCCAGGGATGGTGGGGTCTGTTCGGGGGGTCAAGTCGGTCAAGGTAAAGCGCGTAACCGGGGTCCTAAAGCGGTGCGGATAGCGGGGGCCTCGATTTTGCGTTTCAGGGGTCCCAAATATGAAAATTCTGCACTATTGCCTTCAGAGCTGTCTGACCCCCTTAAAACAGGTTTTTGGGGCTAAGGTCCACCTAGGACGCTGAGGAAACTTATATTCGGACCCGCTGGGACCTTCTTACGCCAAAACTGGAGAAAAAATTTTTTCGTGAAATTTTGAACTTTGCGACAGGTCCGCGTATGCAGAAAATGTCAGTTTTTGAGCGAAAAACTTAGCATCACGAAACCGCCCCAGGGATGGTGGGGTCTGTTCGGGGGGTCAAGTCGGTCAAGGTAAAGCGCGTAACCGGGGTCCTAAAGCGGTGCGGATAGCGGGGGCCTCGATTTTGCGTTTCAGG